>QGOB01000710.1:0-14060 GCA_003313055.1 Termitomyces sp. MG145 | reverse complement strand
GGGGGGGGTGAACTCGCAGGGTTCCCCCCGACGAGTACAGAGGATGCACTAAAAAGAAACCCTGAAATTAGCCCCGGAATCGCGCAGAAAAGAGGGCCACCTACGGGACCGTGCGCCTGGCACCAAGCGAGGGTCGGGGACCCCCAAGCCCGGGACAGCGCCTCCGCCACCTGCTCCGGCGTCGCCACCTCTTGAGGGACCTGGCGACCTGGAGACAGCCCCACCGCACCGGGCGCCAGGCGCGGCGCCATCACCTCCAGACAGGGCGGGGCCTGCGATGGGCCCGCCCCCAGAGTTTGCATCGACGGGCCCGCCCCTGGAGTTTGCATCGACACCTCTGAAAACGTAGGTTAGCACTGGACACCGGGGAGACACCCCACTCATGCAGACGGAGCATCGCCGACAACGCGCGCGCATCACGGCGCCGATCGTAGGCGGCCCGGCGCGCCTCGTATGTCCCCCAGGAAGCTACGCGATTGTCATCGGAGGATGGGGGAGTCGGTGAACAGGAAGGTGAGCTGGGTGAAGACATAGGAAGATGGGGAACAAGTCGCGGTGAGCCCTCCTTTTATTCCCCTCCGGAGGATGCCCCGGACGACTGCCGTACAACTTCGACTTCAATTCCAAGGGCTTCTGTGCCAGCTCTAACTTTGGGTTCAAATTCCCATGACACCGCCACCGCAGCCCCCGTCTCGAAGGGTCTCGACGCTGAAGGGGGGGTAATGTCACGACCCGCCATCTCCGGACCCCCCTACGCTGCCCCGGCCCCAACACACACCTTCCCCGCACCCCTTGCGCACCTCCGGGACCGCCAACAACCTCCCAACGCTGCACCGGCAACACCCGCGGCCATCTCCGAGCGGACCCCTGGCCATCACCGAACTCCGGCATCTCGGCCGACACGTCACCCCAAGGCTTCCCTGTCACCGGACACACCCGGACCCCCGGCATCCCGGCCATCACATAATGTTCTGCAACATTCCTCCCGCAAACCGTCGGCACGTCACAATGCCACCCGCTTCTGTGGCGCCGAAGGACGCCACCATCACGCAGCACGGCCGCCGACCCGCCCGACACAAGCCGGCCATAACCCGCGCCAGCACGCCCCGACCACTATCACAACCCCGGGGCTGGGAACCAGTCCGGGGACTTAGCCGGGGGAATCAGATGTCCCGGTCCTGGCTAGAATCCTACCCGGGACTTAGCAGAAGGGTAGTACATAAACCATAGGATAGCATACGAGTCGGGTAGTCTTGATGTTAACCGTAGTTCTCCGTATTTCCATGTCTCTGTCTCTGCCTCTGTCTCTATCTCAATCTCAATCTATTCTCTTGCTTCTCTCTCTCTCCGGTTTCATCTCTCGTCTCTCGTCTCTCGTCTCTCGTCTCCATGCCTCGTCCCGTTCCATGACTCATTTCTCTTTCCCGTTTTCTCTCTCCGTTTCCTTACCCGTCTCTCCTGCTTCCGTGCTTCCTTACCCGGAGCACTTTCTACTTTGCGCGCGTTACTACTCGTACCCCGGAGCGTCCGGACTTCCCCCGGACCACTCGTAGCTGTACCCGGAGCTTCCGCAAAGCCCCGGACTGTACTTAGCCTCCCGAGCTCGCCTAGTAAGGACTCGCCAGTGTAGCTGAGCCCCCGTCGTCAGCGGGACCTGACAGTGGAGGCTGGCGAGCCCTTACCGCGTCAGGAGGATCATGTGGCAGTTGTGGCGGCTCAGATGGAGGCAGCAATGTTGGTTGAGGAGGTAGCAGTACCGGAGGAGGGGCGGAGTGCCAGGGGAGAGGTTGAGTGAGTGGCGGGGGTGGGGTTTCTTGTCCATCTTGTCTCCGGGCGCCCGTGTACTATATTGTACTTTTAGTTCCTGTAAATACGTATCGTCGTTGTCTTCCCTTTTGCTTGGTTATAATTTAACGTCTTGAAATGTCGTGGCTCAGTGAAAGTTATGTGGGAGAGGATAGAAAGGGGCTTAGGGGTATGGGTGGGAGTTGAATCCCTGGTGAATCCAGAGGCGGGGGTTAGGCCCACTACTGCCATCTGTAAGTTCTAGTCCCGGGGGTCCCGGGGTTTGTTGGGGTGCCGCCGGTGGAAGTCCTGGAGTGCCAGAGGAGCTCTGGAGAGGTTCTTGCGGGGTTCCCAAGTGTCTTCCTTGGGGCCATAACCCTTCCAATGCACGAGGTAGAGGATCCGGTTGCGGACTTGCCGGGAATCGAGGATTTGGTCGGCTTCATATCGGACGTCGCTTTCGAGTTCAATTGGCGGGGGTTGTTTGGGTTGCTGACCGGGGAAGGGGTTCGGGGCGTATTCTTTGAGGAGTCGGACATGGAATACTGGGTGGAGTCCTTTGAGGGTCGGGGGTAGGTCGAGTCTGTAGGTGTGCGTCAAAACTTTCCAGAGGATCTTGAAGGGTCCGAAGCGCTTGTGGTCGAATTTCGGGGAGGGTTGGCGGGTTTTGATGTTGTGTCGGTCGAGCCATACGAGAGTTCCGGGGGACCAGTCGGGGGTGGGTTCATGGCGGGAGTCGGCGTGCTTGGTATAGGCTTTGTTGGCGGTGTTGATTTCCTCCCGGAGGAATTTGTGGAGGGACCAGAGGTCCTGTGCGACTTTGTGGGCAATGTGCAAGGGTATGTTGTCGAGGGAGAGGGTGAGCCGGGGGTGATAGCCCTTGTTGGCGTAGAAAGGGGAGACTCCAGTGGCGGGGTGGGGGGTGTTGTTGTACATGAACTTGGCTAGGGGCAGGTCATGCCGCCAGTCATCCTGCTGGTAATTGACGTAGAGGCGGAGGTACTGCTCCAGGGTCTGGTTCACGTGTTTGGTCTGTCTGTCGGTCTCCGGATGATAGGCGGTGGATAGATTGGTTTTGATTTCCAAGGCCTTGCACAGAGACTGCCAGAACCGGGAGATGAAGAGGGTACCGCGGTCGGAGATGATGTCGTTGGGGAGTCCGTGTTTGGAGAACACATGCTCGAGGAAGATCCGGGCAAACTCTGGAGCATCGTCGGTGGTGTGGCATGCTATGAAGATGGCTTGTTTGGTGAGGCAGCAGACTACCACAAGGATGGCATCGAAGCCGTCGGAGTCAGGAAGTTTGACGATGTGGTCCAGGGAGATTGATGACCATGGGCGGCGACCGATGGGGAGGGGTTTAAGGAGACCATAGGGGTGGTAACGGGGGACTTTGGCCTGGAGGCAGGATTCGCAGGCTCAGACATACCAGGGTGACGTCGCGCTTAAGTCCGGGCCAGAAGTAGGTCCGGGAGATGAGCTGAACAGTCTTATGGATTCCCGGGTGTCCCCGCAGCTTGTGGTTGTGATGCTGTTGGAGGATGTCGAGGCGTATCTTTTTGTGGTCCGGGGCATAGATGCGGCCGTCCCGGAGGAGGAGGAAATTGTCGGGGGACAATGTGAAGGCAGACGGGGTAGGCGGGGCATCTTCCGGAGCGTTCCAGGGGTCGTGCTGAGTGAAGAAGTGGTCTGGGGGTGCGTTGCGGATTTGGTGTAGGATCCCTTCTTCATTCATGATCAGCACGGCGCGAAAGTGCTCCGGGGGGATGACGACTCAGTGGTTGAAGGAGTTCCACTCCGCCTCGAATGACTTTTTTGGGTAGATGTCTGGGTGTCAGGTGAAGGCATCGGGTTTGGCTCCGAGGCGACCGGGGCGGTAGTGGATAGTAAAGTTGTACTCCGAGAGGGTTTCTGACCAGCGGGCTTGGCGACGGCTGAGTTGTTTTGTGGTTGTGAAGTACTGGAGATTATTGTGATCAGAGTAGACTTGAATGCGGTGGGGTGCCCCTTCAAGGTAGGCTTGCCATTGCTTGAAGGCCTCGACTATGGCAAGCAGCTCCTTATTGTAGATGTTGTAGTTGAGCTCCACTGGGATCATTGAACATGTGTAGAAGGTGATGGGGTGGAGCTTGCTACTGCCGGGGTCCATGTGCAAAAGGATGCTGGCAATAGCGTAGTCAGAGGCGTTGCATTCCAAGACAATGGGGAGGGAGGGGTCGTAGTGTCGGAGGATCGGGGCAGAGGTGAAGATGGATTTGAGAAGTTCAAATACGCTCTGGCACTTGTTGTCCCAATTCCACGGAGTGTCCTTCCGGGTGAGCCGGTTGAGGGGTTTTGTGATGCCGGAGTAGTTATCGATGAACTGGCGGTAGAAGTTGGCGAAGCCCAGGAAGGATTGTACCTCCTTGACGTTCCGGGGGGGTGGCCAGTCAAGGATGGCTTGGATCTTCGCCGGGTCCATGCACACTCCGTCCAGGGAGACTATCACACCTAGATACTCTACCTCCGTGACGTGAAAAGCGCATTTCTCCGGTTTGGCATGGAGGTGGTATCTCCGGAGGCGTTCCAGGACCTGGCGCACGTGCTCCCGGTGGTCGTCGAGGGAATCGGAGTAGATGAGGATATCGTCGAGGTACACGATCATGAAGACATCGCTCATGTTGTGGAAGATGTCGTTCATGAAGTATTGGAAGGTGGCGGGGGAGTTGGTCATTCCGAAGGGCATGACGAGGTACTCAAAGAGTCCGTAGCGGGTGCGGAAGGCGGTCTTCCACTCGTGTCCCGGGGCTATGCGCACGTTGTTGTAACCCGACCGGAGGTCTATTTTGGTGTAGATCTTGGCACTGCGGAGACGGTCGACGAGGTCACCGATGAGGGGGAGGGGGTACCGGTTCTTTTTGGTGACTTTGTTGAGTCCCCGGTAGTTGACGCAGAGCCGGAGGGAGCCGTCCTTCTTCTTTGCGAATAGCATGGGTGCTCCAGCAGCAGAGTTCGAGGGTTGGATGAATCCCTTGCCAAGCATCTCGTCAAGGTAGTCCTTGAGGGCACGGTGATGCGCTGACTTGCCGCCTAGCTGCCATGCAGGAAACAACCAACAAGACCAGCCAGATAGGGATAGCTAGCAAGCAGTAGCGTTACGTGTGTGTGTGAGAGGAGTCTAGCAAAGTCCCAGAAACCCGGTAAGGAGATAAGAAGTCGGAGTCGGTAAGGAAGTGTGAGGGAGCGGTAAGAGATAACGGTGCGGCCGCTAGCGTCTGCGCCGAACCGTCGCTAAGGGGAAACCTGTCAAAGACCCAAAAGGTCGTTAAGGAATAACGGAAGAGTTAACGGAAATATACGAGCCGCTAGCCATAAGCGCTAGCGTTTAACGAAGGCAAAACGAGGGCACCCGTATGGTGCTTAACGAAAGCGGAGCGAGTGCACCCGTATGGTGCTTAACGAAGGCGATGAGGAGCAAAGTAGACTGGACTGGGTAATCCCAAATCAGTCGTTAACGAAGCAAGAGCATGAACGAGATCTTAAGTGTAGTCGGAAGTGGGGACTAAACTCTGGTATGATTCGCTGATTTGTAGCTACTGACAGGGCAGTATTTATAGGTAAGTAAAACAGTAGATAAAAGGGGAAAACGGTAATAGACAGTAAGTGTAGCGGTTGCATGTGATAATGCGATAATGTGTGTTAGGAGTAAGACAATAAAAGGGGAAACCAGTAAGAGATAGTAGGCAAAGCGGATGCATGTGATAATGCATGTCAGGGGCTGTAGAGAGAGAGGCCTGAACTGTCGCAAGGTCGGCTGAGTCGTTAAGGGAAAGGTCGGTAATGGTCGGGGTTGTTAGCGGTCGGTCGGTAGTGGTCACGTGCTGAGGTCACGTGCTTGGTTCGACTTGTCAGTGTCGGGCAGCCAGCGCTGACCGGGGCGTATCATCTCCCCTTGACTGAAAAACTGACTGTCCCCAGTCAAAGGAAAATCCTCACAGTCTCGTGATCGTTAAGCGTGGTCCGTGCGGGGGGTCTTGGTCCGTGCGCTATACTGCGAGATCATAAATAAACTCCAGCGGTCCTTTGGACTTCATCGTTTCAGCACTACTATGTCGACTCCCGCATTCTTCGGCTACGCGGCTTCTTTTGCGTGCCTGGCGGCGGCGCAGGACTTCTTGGAGAAAGCGCCGAAGGTCCTATCCATGGGGCGCACGTTGCTCGCGACCAACCCTCAGGCGGCAGCTACGTCGATCTTGTCGACGTACCTGCACTGGTTTGAGTCGGCGGGTGGCAGCAGGATCACGTGGACGGAGCAGGAGGCGGTAGGGGAGGAGTGTTGGGCAGTACAAGGGGGAGGCCTGGATGAGGCCGTTCGACCAGCACTTCGTAAGTCTTTTTCGCTTGTTAACGTCCCGGACGGTATGCTAACGCTTGCGGTAAGGGCAAGCGGCCCGCAGGAGAGTTGGAGGTCGAGGACGTGACTGCGGAGCCCATGACGGTAAGCGCTAACGGTGCCGCTATCGACCAAGCAGCGTCGTTAAGGGCATTTTTAGTTATTCAAAGAACTTTCCTTTGATGACCAGTTTTTCTTCCAGCACCCCATCAAAGAGCCGTTAGCGTCAGCGGGCAAGAAGACGAGGGAGGACCGTGGGGAGGGCTCAAGTCGGCAGGGCGGAGCTGCCGGTAACGCTGGAGCGGAGTCGCCAGCGTTGCCGCAGACTCCAAAGACTCCCAGGCCGACAACGAAGACGAGGACTATGACCATTCCAAAGGTAAGTTTTCCGCATTAACTACCGTGGCCGGTAAGGTGCTTAACGTTAGCAGGTGACTTTAAAGGGTAAGGAGCGGGCCGTGGAGGACGAGGACGAAGGGAGCGACGAGGAGGTAGCGGTTCCCGCGTCGTTCAACGACCGGGAGCTGAAGCGATTGCTGCGTGGGCGCTTGCCCTCGTCAGTTCTCGATACGGGGGCGGGCACGGGGGAACTCGTTGGTCAAAGAAAGGAGAGGAAGCTGGTGGCGCCAGCTGCAAGGACAGCGTTTCGAGAGCGAGTCGGGGCGGTAAGTCCTGGTCTTGTCGTCTCTTAACGGCTTCGACTAACGGTTTTTGCGGTAGTGCGACAGTTGCTGGGCTCTTAATGACCCAGAAGGCTGCTGGTACCCGACCGGCAACCTGCCCTGCTACCGTTGCAACGAGGTGAGCAAGGGTTGTTCGGTGCGTGGTAAGTTGCTACGAGGTCGGCGCGGGGGTCACAAAGGGAAGAAGGCAGAGGGGGCCGCCTTGGTACGGGCGGCGCGGCGGTATCTGGAGGGGCAGCGAGAGATAGCGGCGGGTGGCGGGGAGCCTGCCGTTAAGAAGGCAACCCTCCTCCTGCCAACCAGACAAGAGGGGATGGTTGCTGAGGGCGCCGCTAAGGGCAAGGGAGCGGTGAGGAGCCGGTCGATCGTGGAGTCGAGTGACGAAGAGGTACCGACGCCGGCGAGGAGCTCTAAACGGCGCCGGTTGGAGTCTGATGAGGAGAGTGCGGTCGAGGAAGTTTGTGAGGTGACTCCTACCGGGGAGAGGGCGTCGGTAGTGGAGGAGGCGGAGCCGGAAGCCGAGCCGGTAGAGTTAGCGGCAGAAGCGGAGGTGGGGGAGGAGACAGGTGAAGCGGAGGCCACGGACTTGGTAAGTTCGTCGTTCCTTAACGGCTGACCGGTAGCGCTAACAAAGTTCGCTTAGGTGGAGAGGTTCGGGCCCCCCCCTCAACCAACTATCGATGAGGAGGAGATCAATTGGTTGGGAGAGGACCTACTGGTCCTGTTCCCATTCGACCCCAGAGGTGACTTGGAGTGGTATTGGGCGAGGGCAGCGGAGGTCGAGCAGTTAATGGGGAGGGAGATGCAAGCGGCAGAGGACGACTTGCGAGCGGTGTGGGTTTGCTACCGGCTGTTGGCGAGAACGCGGGGGGCTCTGTCGCGTTACCAGGACGACTGCGACACCTTCATCGCTTGGCAGGCAGAGGCGGGGGTGACAGAGGAGTTCTGGGGGAAGTCGGGGGACCGGGAGTTGCTTTCCGATGACGATCTCCCCCCTGCTGCGCCCTAAAAAAAAAAGTCCTTCTTTAGTTTTGTTTTTATTACTGTTGCAGACTGACCCCCTTAAGGGGTCTTTTTAAATAAACAATTTCTTGGCGTCCAGTTTGACCGGTAAGATAGCGGCCAGGGAACGGTGGAATAGATAGAGGAGGAAGGCGATAACTTGAGAAAGAAATAAATGGCTTGAAATAAACGCTCAGTAGATCATCATGGCGCTTGCGCAAGGTCGCTTTAACGACTGCATCTTAACGAAAGACAGAGTGACAAATCGAAGTGAAGCGAAAGTAACAAAAGAAAAATAAACTGTGGAAAAAGATAAACGCTCAGTAAACCATCATAGCGCTTGGGCATGGTCGCTTAGCGACGGTGTTTTAACGGGTGGTGACAAGTTAAAAGAATAAGTAGAGGGCTTAACGGTTGTGTATGTCGGAAAGCGTAGGTAGAAAGAACGTCTATGATGGATAGAAATGGAGTAAGTAAAGGTGAAAACAATAGAAACGAAACAATAGAAATAAGGCTTATCGAGAGCCGTTAAGGTTTTTGGGGGACTTGGACGGTGAGTGGGGTGTATAGTTAATCTTCTTTGGCGGCATTGTCTAATGATTCGTCGGGATTAAGGGGGTCTTCGTCATCGAGTAAGTCGGTTTCTTCTAGTATTCTTAAACGGTCGGTATCGATGTCGAAGACGTCGGTAGGGAGAGGGATGTGTTCGCGGGCAAAATAAGGGACTAAGCGAAAGGCGGCTACCGGTCGGTGGAGTACGGATCCATCTAATTCACAAAGAATGTAAGCGCCTCCACGGTTACGTGAGATTACCACTAGCGGTCCTAAGTATCGAGGTCGCATCTTCTTGTTATGGGTGACTTCAATGCATGTATTCCTCATCAGTACTAGGTCTCCTTGCTTGAAGTCATAGTCCCGAATGGTAGCGGCGTGTTCTTGTTCGAAACGGAGAGCCGCTAATCGGCGGGCGGTAAGGACGGTATCGTGTAAGCGGTCAAGATTGGCTTGTCTGCATTGGAGGTCGATAGCGCGTCGGGCAATGAGGTCGGTAGTCGTTAGCAAGGAATCGGGAGGTGGCTGGAGGTAGGTCGCTTCTATGATGTCGGCGGGGAATAGGGGATGAGTACCGGTAGCGGCGTAATAAGGGGAGCAACCCATGCGGCGGCGGACGGTAACGCGTTCTGACCAGAAGACAGAGTAAGCGGCTGAGCTCCACTTGGACTGGTCTCCGTTAACGGCTTTGAAGAGAGCTTGTCGAACGTCAAAGTGAGGTTGTTCGGCGATACCGTTAGCGCGTTTGTTGTAGCTGGATATGCAAATGTGGTTTATGTGGTACTTCTTGGCGAGGTAAGCAATGGCTTTAATGATGGGGGGACCGTTGTCGGTAACGATTTCGTTAAGGGCGCCCCAGCGGCAGATGATATCTTCGAAGAGCCACTTAGCGATAGCGTCGGTATTTTCGCGGGCAAGCATGCGGAATTTGGGGTAGTGGATTAGCGAACAGCGTCCTTGGATGATATACTTGAACTTGTTCGAAGGCGGCATAAACATGGTGTCAATGTAGATTTTGCTGAATAAGGCGGCGGGGATAGCGACGGTAGGGGGTATGAGGACTTTGGTCGTCTGGTGGACTTGACAAATGTGGCACGAGCGAATGTACCAAACTATATCGGCCGCTACCTCTGGCCACCAAAAGCGCTCCAGCAGAGCGGCTCTCATAGCGAACAGACCGCGGTGTCCAAGGTCGTCGTGCATAGCGTGCAGAATGCAAAGGCGTGAGTCAGGCGCTATGAAGAGCTTGTGCTCACCATTACGATTGTGGCGCCAAAGCTTGCCGTTAGCGAGGAAGAAGCCGCTAGCGTAGCGAAGGAAAGTAGCGAGGGCTTTGTCGTCAAGGTCTGGCGGTCGCTTGAAGTCGGTAAGCCACTGCCAAACG
Source organism: Termitomyces sp. MG145 (assembly GCA_003313055.1). Taxonomy (NCBI): domain Eukaryota; kingdom Fungi; phylum Basidiomycota; class Agaricomycetes; order Agaricales; family Lyophyllaceae; genus Termitomyces; species Termitomyces sp. MG145. The sequence goes on along the minus strand of QGOB01000710.1, from coordinate 4,282 downwards.
AGTTGAACTCTTTTGTCGCCGGCCAGGGCCTTGGGTGAGCAAGGGACGTTGTCGTAGGAAAGGGGGTCGGTAACGGGTGGAATCGAAACTTCGGTAAGGGGAACGGTATCGATAGCGAATGTCGTTAGAGTCGGACGGTAGTGGGCGAGTAGGGGTAAACGAGGGACGGTAGAGGTGGAACGGGCGAGGGCGGTCGGCAACTGAATATGGTGCATGAATCCATGCATACGATCGATCCAATCTTCGAAGATGTCATTGTCGGTATCGTCTGGGGGAGGGTCGGTAGGCTGCAACGGTCGTCGGGAAAGTCCATCGGGTCCGTGGAAGGTGCCTTTAACGTGTACAAGCTCGAAGTGGAACATAAGGATAGCCATGATCCAGCGGTTCATACTAGCTGAAGGCTGAATGTCAGGGTTCTGCAGCATACCTTTGATGTAACGGGTGTCGACTTCGATGATAAGGTTCCTAACGCCTAGGAGGTACATGCGTAGCGCCTGCAAGGCTCTATACAAACCGTAAAGCTTGAGCTTGGGCTGACTGAAGCGGGCTTCGCATCCGTTAAGGGTGATGGAACCGAAACAATTATAGCGACGTTGCTTGCGATTGTCAGTAGTGCACTGGCAAAGATAGAAACCGACCGCTATGTATGAAGTGTCGACCGCTAAGATCACAGGATTGTCGGATTCATAGTCGATGGGAACGAGGGGTTTAGCGTCGTGTAAGGCCTTGACAAGGTCTTTCTGGGCGTTAAGCTGGTCGGGTCCAAACTCGAAGGGAACCCCAGTACGGGTGAGCTTCGTTAGGTGATGAGCGCGATGGGCGAAGTTCTTAACGAACATCCAGAGGACTCCAATGGTACCTAGGAAGGCGCGAACTTCGGTTAGCGACTGGCAAGGGCCCCAGCGGTCCAATAGCACTAAACGGTTCTCGTCAGGAACTCGGCCAGTAGGAGTGCAAACGTGGCCAAGGATCTTAAAGGTCGGCGCGCAAAGGACTAGCTTATGACTGGAGAAAGTGCCACCGCAGTATTTCATACGCTGAAGGACACGGTTCAGAAGTTCAAAGAACTCCCAAAGCGCTAGACGAATGTTGGGGTTGTCAGGATGCTTAGCGGGGGAGCCGTTAATGAGTTTCCAGTCTTTTGGGCCTTTAACGCCAACGTCGTCGATGAAGCTGAGGGCGTTATGGGGGATTTTGGGCTGGAGGATGTGGGTGACGTCATTGTGGAAGATGGGCACAGCGTTAGTCCATCCCATTGGGAGCGTTGCTAAACGGAGGGCGCCAAACGGTGTCTGGAAAGTCGTTAAGTCGCGAGAGGCGGGATTGATAAGGCGCTCATCGTAGCCAACGTAGAGATTGAGGGTAGCACCGCAAATGCGGCCGGCGAAGGATTCGGCAACGTGGTCAGGGAAAGGGGGAACGCCAGAGTGGCAGATCGTGACTTGGTTTAACGGCTCGAGGCTGTGGACTAGACGAAGTTTGCCATTTTTCTTCAAGACACAGAACCAGCGCGACCGGTAAGCGGAGTTCGAGGGCTCGTAAACGCCTGCCTGAATCTTGCTATGGATGATCTCGCAGATTTCCTTTTCGAGACCTGGCGGTATCGGTCGGTTGTGCTGAACCCAGGGAACGTGAGGGATGGTCGGTATGCGGACAGGGGGAAAGAAGTCGGGTCGAAGACTACCTCGTTTGGAGTCTTCCCAAGCAAATGCATTTTGTTGCTTAGCGACAAGGTCCACGAGTACGTTAAGCTCCTCTTGGGTAAGAAAGCCGGTATCGTGTTCCTTAACAAAAGTCGCTTTGCGGTCGTTGGTAAAGTGGGGAGTTGGTAAGAAAGGCAGGGGATTAGGATCGAGCTTGGGTATGTTTGCTAAGGGGTTGCCAAGGATATGTCGTTCGATTCGGAAGTCTTCGCTAACATGGCTAGCGACGGGCTTGGTCTTTAACGTGACGGGTTTGTATTTCTTCTTGACTTGGACTCCTTTGCGTTTTGGCTTGGTGGCAGCGTAAACAGCTGGGAAGGGGACGTTAACGTAGACAGGGGTAGAGACGGTATCGAGCATTCCAGATGCTTGGCCAAGAATAGAGGGATCAGAGAGACTAGTGGAAACAAAATAAGAGCGCGGCGGGATAACGGCTTCGGAAAGGTCGCTAGCGGTCGCATATAGATAGGCAAGAGAGAGATTGTCGGAAACTGTTTTTGGGTTATCTAATACTTCGGAATCGAGCGGGGTATGCGATTGCACTACAAAGGAGTGCTTTTGGAGGTCATAGTCGAGGACGACCGCTAAGTCTTCCTCAGAGTCGCTAACCGTGGGGATGGTGGCGAAAGCAACGGGGCGGTCCGGCGCTATACTTAGGCTGAACCCTTTGTGGCTTGTGCTGACCACGGGGAAACGTAGGGATGGTGCGATGAAGGCCGGTATTGGGATCCGTTATCGTTATCGTGGTTTCTGTTTCGCTAAGTGTATCGACGGTACTCTTGGTTAAGACGTCGAAAGGACAACCGAGCAGGATATCGTAAGCGGGCAAGCGCAGGACGTGGATCTGAAGGTACAGGGTGATACCGCCAACAGTGCAAGGGACGTTACGAGCTAGACCGAGGGATTTGTCCATAGTACCGTTAGCGCTCTGCATGTTCAGAATGATGCTGGGGTCGTAGGAGATACCGAGGTAGTTAGCGACTTCAGCAGACATGGAGATGATCTGGGAGCCGCTATCCGCTATACTTTCGATTTCCTCACGGTTATTGACCAAGAGCATGATGGACTGGATTGACTGGGATTCCTGAGCGACCGTTAACGTAACCAGCTCCTCACCAGGCGGTAGCGACTTGATGTACGCTTCCACTGGGTCGATCGAGGTGACTTGGGCTCTAGCGGCGTCGGTAAGAGGAGGCTTGGCAGCGGAAGTGTCGTTTAGGGTAAAGAAGGGCAGAGCGTCATCCACGATATCGGTAGACTCTTGGAAGGCAGTGACGTTAGGAGGCACGTTCCATTTAGGAGTAACGGCGTTTCTGAACTGGTTCCGGAGGTCGTTAGAGAGGGAACAGAGTTCGCCAACAGAGACGGTAAGCTTGGTCTGAAGAACTCGGTCAAATACCTGCTTGGACTGTTCGATATCGTAGATGGGGGCCGTACTCCAGTAGGCAGCATCAGGCCATTTGTCAGGAGCGCCAAAGTTTCGATTAGTCGGAGGCTGGTAGCGAGACGAGATACCGGAATATGGGTGGACTGGGGGATTGACCGTGGGAACGTGGTTAATGACCGGCGGCTCAGGGATTTTAGCGGTACCGGTAGCAGAGGCAGAGGCAGGACGCTCGTTAGCGACAGGGGCAGAGCGCTCATTAGCAGCAGGGGGACTGGCGGAAGAACTGGTAGCGGCAGAGTCGTTAGCGGCTTTAGGGGGAACCGGTCAATATCCCTTAGCACGAGGGATCTCGATACCGTCAAAGACTTCCGCTGGGCGACGTAGAGCATAGAGTTCTTGTTCTAAGGCAGCGACGCGTTCTTCCCTGGATAGCGTTCCTGGGCTAGCAGTTGCCGGTTGCAAGACTTTGTGAATAAACGTCTGGGACATGCCTTGGAGTTGTTCCGCATCAGGGTTAGCATTAGCAGTGAGTCGGCCGGTAAGAATCTGGTTGGGGTTGAGCCTGTGCCATTCATCGACGCGTTCCATATAGAGCCGTTTGCCGACGTAATTGGGGATCATAGCGCCAGACGGTAGGACAACCTTGCCTTCGTGGTTCCGACGGATTTTGCCTTGACTGATGAAGCTTTCGAGCTTAACGCAATTGCCTTGTACCATTGTGTGACCGGTTTCGCCGCAGAAGTGGCAACTGTCGCTAAGAGGTTGAGAGGCGCGGGGCTGAGAGCTGTTACCGGCAGCCAAAGCAGCCATCTTTTCCTCCATACGTGCGAGAGCGTTAACGATAGCGGCGGCGGCGATGTCGAGAGGTTCCTTTTTAATGATCGTGGTTGGTACGGGGGCGGGGGTGTTAACGGCAGGAGTCTTAGCGTTAGCGGTCGTTGGTTTCTTTGAAGTCGTGGCGGTGTCAGTACCCTTCAGAACCCATTTGGCAGCTTCAAAGACTTGTTCTACCTCATAGGGGTCCTCCGGGTGATGGTCGGGAAGGGTGATTTCAAGACGGCGGACGAGTTTGGACCATAGCAAAGTCGGTATGCCTTGCTGGAACAGACAGCGTTCCTCATTCCGGTAGATCTTGCCTTTGGCCAGGAGCCAACGCACCAGGCGCTGGAAATCCCTATAGTAGTCCGAGAAG
>QGOB01000709.1:0-11993 GCA_003313055.1 Termitomyces sp. MG145 | reverse complement strand
ATCGAGGGAGGTACTGATGAGGAGGGCCTGTCGGGATTGCAAGGAGAGGTAAGCCGTGGGGGTGTCCGGGAATAAGATCGTTGTGCGGAGATGAGTAGCTGTGGTGGAGGAGACGTCGGGGTCTGATCCATGATTTAGTGTGTCTTCCGGAGCTAAACCGCTGGCTCGTTTTCCGTAAACTGATAATCGCAATCCTCACCATCGATGGTCCAGACCGCGCAGCCCATGGTGCGGCATTTGGGGCAGTCATTGATGAAATGCCCCTGTTCACCACACAGGATGCACGAACCTTCCTTGCGCCGGCACTCCTGTACATCGCTGGGTACGTCGATCCAGGGTCGATCAGAGTTCCGGACCCGGTTGGCTCGTAGGGACTCTTTGTCACCAGGGGCGTTGGGGAGATCAGGGAGGGGGTCGGGTTCATCAGGAGGGGTCTCCGGGACCTCGTCGAGGGCGGCGGCGTTGAGCTGAGCAGGGGGACGGGAGCCCGGGGGGCGAGTCAGTCCAGCTGGTCCTCGGCCGGGGTCGGGGCGAGCAGCGGGGGGTGGCACCAGCGGGCAATCCCACGCGTGTCCCCCGCGACTGCCAGGAGGGTGGGTTTGTGGAGCTCCAGCCATTCCGGGGTGTCGTGGACTCGCTCCAGTCTTCCCAGTACTGCTGATCAACCTGAGTGACCAATGCCTTGTACCTGTCATAAGTGGTTTGCTTGGGGGCAATGTGTAGGACGTCCTTGATACGTTGGGGTAGGGCGCGGCAGAGGGCAAACCGGAGGGCGTTGTAGTTCCAGCCCGTTTTGTAGGCTTCCCGCTCGAACCGGACAATGAAGCTGGTGAAGCGTTGATGCGCTGACTTGCCGCCTAGCTGCCGTGCAGGGAACAACCAACAAGACCAGCTAGATAGGGATAGCTAGCAAGCAGTAGCGTTACATGTGTGTGAGAGGAGTCAAGCAAAGTCCCAGAAACCCGGTAAGGAGATGAGTGGTTGGAGTCAGTAAGGAAGTGTGAGAGAGCGGTAAGAGATAACGGTGCGGCTGCTAGTGTCTGCGCCGAATCGTCGCTAAGTGAGAAATCTGTCAAAGACCCAAAGGGTCGTTAAGGAATAGCGGAGGAGTTAACGGAAATATACGAGCCGCTAGCCATAAGCGCTAGCATTTAACGAAGGCGAAACGAGGGCACCCGTATGGTGCTTAACGAAGGCGGAGCGAGGGCACCCATATGGTGCTTAACAAAGGCGACGAGTGCTAGTCCAACAATACTGTCGGGCTAAGCGTGAGGAGCAAAGTAGACTGGACTGGGTAATCCCAAATCAGCCGTTAACGAAGCAAGAGCGTGAACAAGATCTTAAGCGTAGTCTGAAGTGGGGACTGAACTCTGGTACGATTCGATGATTTGTAGCTACTGACAGGGCAGTATTTATAGGTATGTAAGGTGATAGATAAAAGGGGAAACCAGTAATAGATAGTAAGCGTAGCGGTTGCATGTGATAATGTAGTAGTGCGTGTTGGGAGTAAGGCGATAAAAGGGGAAACCGGTACGGGATAGTAAGCGTAGCGGATGCACATGATAATGCATGTCAGGGGCCGTAGAGAGAGGCCTGGATTGTCGCAAGGTCGGCTGAGTCATTAAGGGAAAGGTCAGTAACAGTCGGTGTCGTTAGCGGTCGGTCAGTAGCAGTCACGTGCTTGGTTCGACTTGTCGGTGTCGGGCAGCCAGCGCTGACCGGGGCGTATCATCTCCCCTTGACTGAAAAACTGACTGTCCCCAGTCACAGGGAAATCCTCGAAGTCTCGTGATTGTTAAGCGTGGTCCGTGCGGGAGGTCCTGGTCCGTGTGCCATACCGGAAAACCATAAATAAATTCCAGCAACTCTTTGGACTTCATCATTTCAACACTACCATGTCGGCGCCCACCTTCTTCAGCCACTCCACTTCCTTCGCACGATTTGTGGCCGCCCAGGAGTTTCTCGAGAAGGCGCCCAAGGTGCTTGGGATGGGGCGCGCGCTCCTCGCAACGAATCCTCAGTCGGCCGTTACATCGATTCTGTCAACGTTCCTGCACTGGTTCAAGTCGGCGGGTGGAAGTGGGGTCACATGGGCAGAGCAGGAGGTGGTCGGGGAGGAGTGCTGGGCACTTTATGCCCAGTACCGACAGGAGGCCTGGATGAGGCCTTTTGATCGGCACTTTGTAAGTTTCTCCATTTCTTAACGGCTCGTTCAGTATGCTAACGCTTGCGTTAAGGGTGAGCAGCCGGCGGGCGAGATGGAGGTGGAGGAGGTTGCGGAGATGACGGTAAGCGCTAACGGTGTCGCTAAGTGACTTAGCGATGTCGTTAAGGTATCTCTTAGCTTTTTACAGAACTCTCTTTTGACGACCAATTCTTTTTCCAGCACCCGCCGAAGGATCCAATGGCGTCGGCCGGCGCGAGGACGAGGGAAGACCGCGGGGAGGGCTCGAGTCGGCAGGGCGGAGCTGCCGGTAGCGCTGGAGCGGAGTCGCTTGCGCTACCGCAGACTCCCAAGACTCTCAAGCCGGCAACGAGGCCAAGAATGATGACAATTCCCAAGGTAAGTTTCTTGTTTATCACTGGCTGCTAAGGCATTAACGACGGCCGGTAGCAGAAGATGCTGAAGGGCAAGGAGCGGGCCGCCGAGGACAAGGAGGACGAAGGAAGCGATGAGGAGATAGCGGTTCCCGAGTCGTTTGACGACAGGGAGCTGAAGCGATTGCTGCGTGGGCACTTGCCCTTGTCAGTTCTCGATACGGGGGCGGGCGCGGGGGAACCTGTTGGTCGAAGAAAGGAGAGGAAGCTGGTGGTGCCAACTGCAAGGGTGGCCTTCCACGAGAGGGTGGGGGCGGTAAGTCTTTTGCTGATTGGCTCGGATACCATCTTTGCCTAACGTCTCTGTCGGTAGTGCGATGGCTGCTGGGCCCTTAACGACTCAGAAGGCTGCTGGTACCCGACCGGCAACCTGCCTTGCTACCGCTGTAACGAGGTGAGCAAGGGTTGTTCGGTATGGGGGAGGTCGTTACGGGGTTGCAGCAGAGGTCACAAGGGGAAGAAGGCAGAGGAGGCCGCGTTGGTCCGGGCGGCAAGGCAATACTTGGAGGGGCAGCGAGAGATAGCGGCTGGCAGTGGGGAGCCTGCCGTTAAAAAGGCAACGCTCCTCCTACCGACGAGGCAAGAGGGGATGGTAGCAGAGGGAACCGGCAAGGGGAAGGGCCCAGTAAGGACTGTTGGCGTCAAAAGCCGGTCCGTAGTGGAGTCGAGTGACGAGGAGATACCGACGCTGGCGAGAAGCTCTAAACAGCGCCATTTGGAGTCTGATGAAGAGGGTTTGGTTGAGGGCGTGCATGAGGTGACTCCTACCGGGGAGAGGGCGACGGTAACGGAGGAGGTGGAGCCGGAAGCCGAGCCGGTAGAGTTAGCGGCAGAAGCGGAGGTGGGGGACGAGACAGGTGAAGTGGAGGCAAAGGACTTGGTAAGTTCGTCGTTCCTTAACGGCTGACCGGTAACGCTAACAAAGTTCGCTTAGGTGGAGAGGTTCGGGGCCCCCCCTCAACCAACTATCGACAAGGAGGAGATCGAGTGGCTGGGAGAGGACCTACCGGTCCCGTTCCCGTTCGATCCTAGAGGTGACTTGGAGCGGTATCGGGCGAGGGCGGCGGAGGTCGAGCGGTTAATGGGGAGAGAGATGCAGGCGGCGGAGGATGACTTGCGAGCGGCGAGAGCTTGCTACCGGCTGCTGGTGAGGGCGTGGAGCGCACTGGCGCGCTATCAAGACAATTGTGATGCCTTCATCGGATGGCAGGCAGAAGCGGGGGTGACGGAGGAGTTCTGGGGGAAGTCGGGGGATACAGAGCTGCCTTCAGATGATGATCTCCCTCCCGCCTTGCCCTAAAAATGTTTCTTTTAGTTCTTGTTAAGTTCTTGTCACAGACTGACCCCCTTAAGGGGTCTTTTTAAATAAACGATTTTCTTGGAGTATGGGCAACCGGTAAAATGTGAAATGGATAGCGAAAGATCGAAGCAACAGGGGAATAAACGGTTTGAAAAATAAGATAAACGCTCAGTAAATCATCATGGCGCTTGCGCAAGGTCGCTTAATGACTGCGTCTTAACGAAAGGCGGAGTGAAAAATCGAAGCGAAAGAACCAAAAGAAAGACAAAGGAAAAAGATAAACGCTCAGTTGGTCATCATGGTGCTTGCGCAACGTCACTTAACAACTGCGTTTTAACGAAAGGCGAATGGGGAGCGGTGGTGACAAGTTAAAAAGAATAAGTAGAGGGCTTAACGGTTGTGCATGTGTGTCGGAAAGCGTAGGTAGAAAGAAAGTCTATGATGGATAGAAACGGAGTAAGTAAAGGTGAAACAATAGAAATAAGGCTTATTGAGAGCCGTTAAGGTTTTTGGGGAGTTTAATGGTGAGTGGGGTGTATAGTGGAAATGATGTTTTCTAATCTTCTTCGGCGGCATTGTCTAATGATTCGTCGGGATTAAGGGGGTCTTTGTCATCGATTAAGTCGGTTTCTTCTAGTATTCTTAAATGGTCGGTATCGATGTCGAAGGCATCGGTAGGGAGAGGGATGTGGTCGCGGGCAAAATAAGGGACTAGGCAAAAGGTGGCTACCGGTCGGTGGAGTACGGATCCATCTAATTCACAGAGAATGTAAGCGCCTCCACGGTTACATGAGATTACCACTAGCGGTCCTAAGTAACGAGGTCGCATCTTCTTGTTATGGGTGACTTCAATGCATGTATTCCTCATCAATACTAGGTCTCCTTGCTTGAAGTCGTAGTCTCAAATGGTAGCGGTGTGCTCTTGTTCGAAACGGAGAGCCGCTAGCCGGCGGGCGGTACGGACGGTATCGTGTAAACGGTCGAGATTGGCTTGTCTGCGTTGGAGGTCGATAGCGCGTCAGGCAATGAGGTCGGTAGTCGTTAACAGGGAATTGGGAGGTGGCTGGAGGTAGGTCGCTTCTATGATGTCGGCAGGGAATAGGGGATGAGTACCGGTAGCGGCGTAGTAAGGGGAGCAACCCATGCGGCGGTGGACGGTAACGCGTTCTGACCAGAAGACAGAGTAAGCGGCTGAGCTCCACTTGGACTGGTCCCCGTTAACGGCTTTGAAGAGGGCCTGTCGAATGTCAAAGTGAGGTTGTTCGGCGATACCGTTAGCGCGTTTGTTGTAACCGGATATGCAAATGTGGTTGATGTGGTACTTTTTGGCGAGGTAGGCGACGGCTTTAATGATAGGGGGACCGTTATCGGTAATGATTTCGTTAAGGGCGCCCCAGCGGCAGATGATGTCTTCGAAGAGCCACTTAGCGATAGCGTCGGTATTTTCGCGAGCAAGCATGCAGAATTCGGGGTAGTGGATTAGCGAACAGCATCCTTGGATGATATACTTGAACTTGTTTGAGGGCGGCATAAACATGGTGTCGATGTAGATTTTGCTGAATAGGGCGGCGGGGATAGCGATGGTAGGTGGTATGAGGACTTTGGTCGTCTGGTGGACTTGGCAAATGTGGCACGAGCGAATGTACCAAACGATATCGGCCACTACCTGTGGCCACCAAAAGCGCTCCAACAGAGCGGCTCTTGTAGCGAACAGACCGCGATGTCCAAGGTCGTCATGCATAGCGTGCAAAATGCGAAGTTGTGAGTCAGCCGCTATGAAGAGCTTGTGCTCACCGTTACGATTGCGTCGCCAAAGCTTGCCGTTAGCGAAGAAAAGTAGCGAGGGCTTTGTCGTTAAGGTCTGGCGGTCGCTTGAAGTTGGTAAGCCACTGCCGGACGAGTTGAACTCTTTTGTCGCCAGCCAGGGCCTTGGGTGAGCGAGGGACGTTGTCGTAGGAAAGGGGGTCGGTAACGGGTGGAATTGAAACTTCGGTAAGGGGAACAGTATCGTTAACGAATGTCGTTAGAGTCGGACGGTAATGGGCGAGTGGGGGTAAACAAGGGACGGTAGAGGCGGAACGGGCGAGGGCGGTCGGTAACTGAACATGGTGCATGAATCCGTGCATACGATCGATCCAATCTTCGAAGATGTCGTTGTCAGTATCGTCTGGGGGAGGGTCGGTAGGCTGTAACGGTCGTCGCAAAAGTCCGTCGGGTCCATGAAAGGTTCCTTTAACGTGTATGAGCTCGAAGTGGAACATAAGGATAGCCATGATCCAGCGGTTCATACTAGCTGAAGGCTGAATGGCAGGGTTCTGTAGCATACCTTTCATGTAATGGGCGTCAACTTCGATGATAAGGTTCCTAACGCCTAGGAGGTACATGCGTAGTGCCTGCAGGGCTCGGTACAAACCGTAAAGCTCGAGCTTGGGCTGACTGAAGCGGGCTTCGCGTTTGTTAAGGGTGATGGAACCGAAGCGGTTATAGCGACGTTGCTTGCGATTGTCAGTAGTACACTGGCAGAGGTAGAAACCGACCGCTATGTAGGAAGTGTCGACCGCTAAGATCACAGGATCGTCGGATTTGTAGTCAATGGGAACGAGGGGTTTAGCGTCGTGTAAGGCTTTGACGAGGTCTTTTTGGGCGTTAAGCTGGTTGGGTCCAAATTCGAAGGGGACGCCAGTATGGGTGAGCTTCGTTAGGTGATGAGCGCGATGGGCAAAGTTCTTAACGAACATCCGGAGGACTCCAACGGTACCTAGGAAGGCGCGGACTTCGGTTAACAACTGGCAAGGGCCCCAGCGGTCCAATAGCGCTAAACAGTTCTTGTCAGGAACTCGGCCGGTAGGAGTGCAAACGTGGCCAAGGATTTTAAAGGTTGGCATGCAAAGCACTAGCTTAAGACCGGAGAAAGTACCACCACAGTACTTCATGCGCTGAAGGACATGGTTCAGGAGCTCAAAGAACTCCCAAAGCGCTAAACGGATGTTGGGATTGTCGGGATGCTTAGCGGGTGTGCTGTTAACGAGTTTCCAGTCCTTTGGGCCTTTAACGCCAACGTCGTCAATGAAGCTGAGGGCATTATGGGGGATCTCGGGCTGGAGGATGTGGGTGACGTTGTCGTGGAAGATGGGCACAGCATTAGTCCATCCCATAGGGAGTGTTACTAGACGGAGGGCGCCAAACGGTGTCTGGAATGTTGTTAAGTCGCGGGAGGTGGGGTCAATAAAGCGCTCGTCGTAGCCAACGTAGAGATCGAGGGTAGCGCCGCAAATGCGGCCAGCGAAGGATTCGGCAACGTGGTCGGGGAAAGGGGGAACGCCAGAGTGGCGGATCGTGACTTGGTTTAATGGCTCGAGGCTGTGGACTAGACAAAGTTTACCGTTTTTCTTCAAGACACAGAACCAGCACGACCGGTAAGCGGAGTTCGAGGGCTCGTAAACGCCTGCTTGGATCTTGCTACGGATGATCTCGCAGATTTCCTTTTCGAGGCCTGGCGGTATCAGTCGGTTGTGCTGAACCCAAGGAACGTGAGGGATAGTCGGTATGCGGACGGGAGGAAAGAAGTCGGGTCGAAGGCTACCTCGTTCGGAATCTTCCCAAGCGAACGCGTTTTGTTGCTCAGCGACAAGGTCCACGAGTACGTTAAGCTCATCTTGGGTAAGAAAGCCGGTATCGTGTTCCTTAACGAAAGTCGCTTTGCAGTTGTCGGTAAAGTGGGGAGTCAGTAAGAAAGGAAGGGGATTAGGGTCGAGCTTGGGTATGTTCGCTAAGGGGTTGCCAAGGATGTGTCGTTCAATTCGGAAATCTTCGCTAACATGGCTAGCGACGGGCTTGGTCTTCAACGCGACGGGTTTGTATTTCTTCTTGACTTGGACTCCTTTGCGTTTTGGCTCGGCGGTGGCGTAAACGGCTGGGAAGGGGACGTTAACGTAAACGGGGGTAGAGACGGTATCGAGCATTCCAGATGCTTGGCCAAGAATAGAGGGATTGGAGAGACTAGTGGAAACGAAATAAGAACGCGGTGGGATAACGGCTTCGGAAAGGTCGCTAGCGGTCGCATATAGATAGGCAAGAGAGAGATTGTCGGAAACTGTTTTTGGGTTTTCTAATATTTTGGAATCGAGTGGGGTATGCGATTGCACTATAACGGAGTGCTTTTGGTGGTCATAGTCGAGGACGACCACTAAGTCTTCCTCAGAGTCGCTAACCATGGGGATGGTGGCGAAAGCAACGGGGCGGTCCGGCGCTATACTTAGGCTGAACCCTTTGTTGCTTGTGCTGACCGCAGGGAAACGTAGGGATGGTGCGACAAAGGCTGGTATTGGGGTCTGTTATCGTGATCGTGGTTTCCGTTTTGCTAAGTGTATCGACGGTACTCTTGGTCAAGACATTGAAGGGGTGACCGAGCAGGATATTGTAAGCGGAGGAGCGCAGGACGTGGACCTGAAGGTACAGGGTGATACCGCCAACAGTGCAAGGGACGTTACGAGCTAGACCGAGGGATTTGTCCATAGTACTGTTAGCGCTCTGCATGTTCAGGATGATGCTGGGGTCGTAGGAGATACCGAGATAGTTAGCGACTTCAGCAGACATGGAGATGATCTGGGAGCCGCTATCCGCTATACTTTCAATTTCCTCGCAGTTATCGACCATGAGCATGATGGACCGGATTGACTGAGATTCCTGGGTGACCATTAACATAACCGGCTCCTCATCAGGCAGTAGCGACTTGATGTACGCTTCCACTGGGTCGATCGAGGTGACTTGGGCTCTAGCGGCGTCGGTAAGAGGAGGGTTGGCAGCGGAGGTGTCGTTTAGGGAAAAGAAGGGCAGAGCGTCGTCAACGATATCGGTAGACTCTTGGAAGGCAGTGACGTTAGGAGGCGCGTTCCATTTAGGAGTAACAGCATTTCTGAACTGGTTCCGGATGTCGTTAGAGAGGGAACAGAGTTCGCCGACAGAGACGGTAAGCTTGGTCTGAAGAACCCAGTCAAATACCTGTTTGGACTGTTCGATATCATAGATGGGGGCCGTACTCCGGTAAGCAGCGTCAGGCCGTTTGTCAGGAGCGCCAAAGTTTCGATTAGTTGGAGGCTGGTAGCGAGACGAGATACCGGAATAGGGGTGGACTGGGGGATTGACCGTGGGAACGTGGTTAACGACTGGCGGCTCAGGGACTTTAGCGGTACCAGTAGCGGAGGCAGAGGCAGGACGTTTGTTCGCGACAGGGACGGAGCGTTTGTTAGCGGCAGAGGGACTGGTGGGAGGACTGGTGGCGGCAGAGTCATTAGCGGCTTTAGGGGGAACCGGTCGATATCCCTTAGCACAAGGGATCTCGATACCGTCAAAGACTTCCGCCGGGCGGCATAGAGCGTAAAGTTCCTGTTCTAAGGCAGCGACGCGTTCTTCCCTGGATAACGTTCCTGGGCTAGCGGTTGCCGGTTGCAAGACCTCATGAATAAACGTCTGGGACATGCCTTGGAGTTGTTCCGCGTCAGGGTTAGCATTAGCGGTGAGTCGGCCAGTAAGAATCTGGTTGGGGTTGAGCCTGTGCCATTCATTGACGTGTTCCATATAGAGCTGTTTGCCGATGTAATTGGGGATCATAGCGCCAGATGGTAGGACAACCTTGCCTTTGTGGTTCCGATGGATTTTGCCTTGACTGATGAAGCTTTCAAGCTTAACGCAGTTGCCTCGTACCATTGTGTGACCGGTTTCGCCGCAGAAGTGGCAACTGTCGCTAAGAGGTTGAGAGGCGCGGGGCTGAGAGCTGTTACCGGCAGCCAATGCAGCCATCTTTTCCTCCATACGTGCGAGAGCGTTAACAATAGCGGCGGCGGCGATGTTGAGAGGTTCCTTTTTAATGATAGTGGTTGGTATGGGAGCGGGGGTGTTAACCGTGGGAGTCTTAGCGTTAGCAGTCGTCGGTTTCTTTGAAGTCGTGGCAGTGTCAGTACCCTTCAGAACCCATTTGGCAGCTTCAAAGACTTGTTCTACCTCATAGGGGTCCTCCGGGTGATGGTCGGGAAGGGTGATTTCTAAACGGCGGACAAGTTTGGACCATAACAAAGTCGGTATGCCTTGCTGGAACAGATGGCATTCCTCATTCCGGTAGATCTTGCTTTTAGCCAGGAGCCAATGCGCCAGGCGCTGGAAGTCCCTATAGTAGTCCGAGAAGTGTCCAAGAGTAGAGATACCGGTCGAGAAAGTCTGGTTTACAAGTCGCTTGAGATCCTGAAGAGTGTAACGGGCAGATTCCTCAGCGCCAGGATATAAACGAAAGACCGCTACTTTCCACTCGGCGTAGGTATGGTTGCTAAACTCTGGCAAACCAAGCCAGGTCTCCGCGGTGTCATACGATACGTATCGAGCGGCGTATTCCTTTTTCTGGTTATTGTCGTTAACGGCGCAGTCCGCTAAGAGGTATTCGAGCTCGCGGAAATACTGGGCAAGCTCTCGGGGGCAACTCTCGTCCCATTTAGGTGCGGTAGAGTTGTTGCGAGGTGGCATATGGTGGGAAAGACGGGTGTCACCCATGGCAGTAGGGTTAACGGGTGTCGGTAAGGGCGTAGAGGATTGTACTGGGGAATAAGGGTCTGGGGATAACAGTGGTAGCGGTGCGTCGAGGAAGTTGTCGATGTGATGGCCTGGGAAGTTCTCTAAGAGTTTGGTAACGTCGAGAAGTTCCCTAGCGGTAGCGAGTTCCTCTTCAAGGTTATGAGGCGGAGTCGTTAAGGGTGTTAACGGCGAAGGTGGGGGAATGTCAAAAGGGATAACGGGGAGCGAAGCTTCGGTAACGAGACGTAAGCGGATTTTGGCCTGGAGGCGAGTTTCCGGTGGAATTTTGCTATAGAACCCCTCGCAGTGGGCTCCAAAATGATGCGCTGACTTGCCGCCTAGCTGCCGTACAGGAAACAACCAACAAGACCAGCTAGATAGGGATAGCTAGCAAGCAGTAGCGTTACGTGTGTGTGAGAGGAGTCAAGCAAAGTCCCAGAAACCCGGTAAGGAGATGAGTGGTCGGAGTTGGTAAGGAAGTGTGAGAGAGCGGTAAGAGATAACGGTGCGGCTGCTAGTGTCTGCGCCGAATCGTCGCTAAGTGAGAAATCTGTCAAAGACCCAAAGGGTCGTTAAGGAATAGCAGAGGAGTTAACGGAAATATACGAGCCACTAGCCATAAGCACTAGCATTTAACGAAGGCGAAACAAGGGCACCCGTATGGTGCTTAACGAAGGTGGAGCGAGGGCACCCATATGGTGCTTAACAAAGGCGACGAGTGCTAGTCCAACAATACTGTTGGGCTAAGCGTGAGGAGCAAAGTAGACTGGACTGGGTAATCCCAAATCAGCCGTTAACGAAGCAAGAGCGTGAACGAGATCTTAAGCGTAGTCTGAAGTGGGGACTGAACTCTCATACGATTTGATGATTTGTAGCTACTGACAGGGCAGTATTTATAGGTATGTAAGGTGATAGATAAAAGGGGAAACTGGTAATAGATAGTAAGCGTAGTGGTTGCATGTGATAATGTAGTAGTGCGTGTTGGGAGTAAGGCGATAAAAGGGGAAACCGGTACAGGATAGTAAGCATAGCGGATGCACGTGATAATGCATGTCAGGGGCCGTAGAGAGAGGCCTGGATTGTCGCAAGGTCGGCTGAGTCATTAAGGGAAAGGTCGGTAACGGTCGGTGTCGTTAGCGGTCGGTTGGTAGCGGTCACGTGCTGAGGTCACGTGCTTGGTTTGACTTGTCGGTGTCGGGCAGCCAGCGCTGACCGGGGCATATCAGCATTCCTCCGAGCGCATCCGGAGATTGATGATCGTCTCCTCCGCTTCCGCTACGGTGTCATAAATGCCAAACTTGCCAGAGAACTCCTGGACAAAGGCCTGCCAGTTGGAAAGGATGGGGTTGGTGGAGTCATACCGGAGGAGGGCGGTGTAGTGGTCGTAGGTGATACCCTGGAGGTACAACGCGGCGAATGCAACCCGGGAGTTCTCGAGCTGGAAGGTGACGGGCTTTGCCTGGAACATAGTGAGGCACTGTGTAAGGTAGGTGCGCCACTTTCGGGGATCGCAACCCATGAAAGGTTCCGGCTT
>QGOB01000708.1:0-72610 GCA_003313055.1 Termitomyces sp. MG145 | reverse complement strand
GGATAGGGCCCAGCTATGAGTGCATTTCCCCCCCAACAGCCCGGCGGTAACAACTTCCACTACTATTACAACACCGGTCCTATGCAGAGCCAAAATGCCCCGGACAACACCCGCGACGCACTGGCCTGCAAAGGGAAGCTTGATATCCAAAAACCAGAGCCTTTCACAGGTCACAATTCTTGCAGGTGGCACACCTACCTCACACAG
This sequence comes from Termitomyces sp. MG145, assembly GCA_003313055.1. NCBI lineage: Eukaryota > Fungi > Basidiomycota > Agaricomycetes > Agaricales > Lyophyllaceae > Termitomyces > Termitomyces sp. MG145. The sequence goes on along the minus strand of QGOB01000708.1, from coordinate 72,403 downwards.
TGCCTTACCATGTTCCAGGCCAAACCAGTCACCTTCCAGCTCGAGAACTCCAGGGTTGCATTCGCCGCGTCATACCTCCAGGGCATTGCCTACAATCATTACACCGCCCTTCTCCGGTACAACTCCACCAACCCCATCCTTTCCAACTGGCAGGCCTTCATCCAGGAGTTCTCTGGCAAGTTTGGCGTCTATGACACCGTAGCAGAAGTGGAGGAGACAATCATCAATCTCAGGATGTGCTCGGAGGAACACTTCACCAGTTTCATTGTCCAGTTCAAGTGGGAAGCCTACAAAATGGGCTGAAACTATAACGCCCTCCAGTTTGCCCTCTGTCACGCCCTCCACCAACATATCAAGGACGTCCTCCGCATTGCCCCCAAGCAGACCACCTATGACGGGTACAAGGCACTTGTCACCCAGGTCAACCAGCAGTATTGGGAGGACCGGAGCAAGTCCACAGCCCCCCAGAACAGCTGGAACCCCACAAGCCAACCCTCCTGGCAGCTACGAGGGACACACGCAGGATTGCCTGCTGGTGCCACCCCCGCTACTTGCCCCAATCCTGGCCGGAGACCCGCTGGACCAACCCGACCCCCAGGCTCCTGCTCCCCTGCCCAACTCAATGCTGCCGCCCTCGACAAAGCCACGGAGACCCCTGCTGATGAGGCCGACCCCCTCCCCAATCCTCCCGACACCCCCAGAGATGAGGAGTCCTTGCGGGCCAACTGGGTCCGGAACTTTGACCAACCCTGGATCAACGTACCCAGCAACATGCAGGAACGCCGGCACAAGGAGGGTTTGTGCATCCTGTGTGGTGAGCAAGGGCACTTCATCAATGACTGCCCCAAATGCCGCACCATGAGCCGTGCGGTCTGGACCATTGACGGCAAGGATTGCAACTACCAATTTACAGAAAATGAGCCAGCGGTTTAGCTCCAGAAGATGCACTAAATCGCGGACCAGACCTTGACATCTTCTCCACCACGGCTACTTACCTCTGGGCAACAATTTTATCCCTGGACACCCCCACGGCTTACCTCTCCTTGCAATCCCGACAGGCCCTCCTCATCAGCACCTCCCTCAACACCTCCCCCACCCTCCTTAACACCCTCATCGATAGCGGCGCCACCGATAACTTTGTCAATGAGTCCCTAGCCTCGTCAACCCTCCACCCCCTCCAACACCTATCCATCTCTATCCAACTCCGACTCTTCAACAGCAGCACCACATCCTCCAGAGCAATCACCCACTCCATCTAGCTACCCATCACGTTCATCAATGGCCAGTGGCAGGAGGTCCGGTTCCTCGTAACCAAGCTCCATGCCGCTGCCCCTCTCATTCTGGGGCTCCCCTGGCTCTGCGCAACCAACCCCCGGATTGACTGGCAAAACCTCACGCTCCGCCCCTGCCAACAACTCACACCTTCCTCCAAACCCATCCCCCTTCACCTCACCCCAGGTACAGACACTCTGGAGCTCCCTACATCCCCATTGCTGACACCCCACCAACTTTGCTCAATCTCTGCCCAATCCTTCATCATCGACACCCGATTAGGTGGCCTCCCCAACTCGTTACCCACCCTCATCGACAGCGGGGCCACCAGGATGTTTGTCAGCGAACGGTTATGGCTACTCCTCAACCCCCTTGGGAAACCCCTGGAGCTCCAGCTCTTTGACGGGAATGTTGCCACCTCTGGCCCCATCACCCACTCTCACTCTGACACCCTCCACCTTGAAAATGGTCTCCAGTTCCCGGTGAACCTCCTGGTCACCTCCCTCCCAGAGTCAACCCCGATTGTCCTTGGACTGCCTTGGCTGCGCGACATCAATCCCGACATTAACTGGGAGGACCTCACAATGACCTTTCTGGGGCCCGATGCCAGTCTGGCCGCCGCCATCCCTCTCAAACTCCACACCACGGAGGACCAGACCACATCGGAGCTCTCCACGACCCCTAAAAGTGACTCTGGACCACCCTGGACTCCAACCCCACGCTCCATCCCCCCCTTTCCCCCCAACATCCCTCAAAACTGGTACAAGGGCCCCTCTTACCTGACCCTGGGCCTCAAAGTACCCCCTCCACCCCCTCCTGGCGACGCACCTGAGGAACCCCTCTGCCCCGTTGACCTGGACATCAAAATTATAAGCCCAGAACCCTTTGCACGCATTCTATGGGACAGGACCCTCACCTTCCAACTCCATATATCCCCGGCCCTTCCTGAAGAGCACCTCTGTGCTGAGGACACCCCCGCCAAACCCAAAACGGAGGAACAAATCCTACGCAAAGTAGTCCCCCCTGAGTACCACGAATTTGCTGACGTCTTCTCTGAAGGAAGCATAAAGGAACTTCCCTCTCACCAATTGTACGACCATACAATCGACCTTGAGGATGGTATTTCCCCCCATTTGGCAAGGTCTACAACATGTCTAAAGTGGAGCTCCGCACCCTCAAGAACTACCTCGACGAGATGCTTGGCAAGGGATTCATCCGACCCTCGAACTCCGCCGCCAGAGTGCCCTGTGCTATTTGCGAAGAAGAAGGATGGCTCCCTCCGACTTATGCATCGACTACCAGGGACTCAACAAATCACCAAAAAGAACCAGTACCCCCTTCCCCTCATCGGCAACCTCGTCGACCGTCTCCAGTGCCAAAATCTACACCAAAATTGACCTCTGGTCGGGCTACAACAACATGCGCATAGCTCCGGGACATGAGTGGAAGACCACCTTCCACACCCGCTACGGACTCTTTGAATACCTTGTCATGCTCTTCGGAATGACCAACTCCCCCGCTACCTTCCAATATTTCATGAACGACATCTTCCATGACATGAGCAATGTCTTCGTGATCGTGTACCTCGACGACATCCTCATCTACTCTGACTCCCTCAACGACCACTGGAAGCACATGCGCCAGGTCCTGGAATGCCTCTGGAGATACCACCTCCATGCCAAACCGGAGAAGTCTGCCTTTCATGTCATGGAGGTAGAGTATCTGGGTGTGATAGTCTCCCCAGATGGAGTGTGCATGGACCCGGTCAAGATCCAAGCCATCCTCAACTGGCCACCCCCCCAGAACATCAAGGAGGTACAATCCTTCCTGGGCTTCGCCAACTTCTACTGCCAGTTCATCAATAACTACTCCGGCATCACAAAACCCCTCAACCGGCTCACCTGGAAGGACACTCCGTGGAATTGGGACAGCAAGTGCCAGAGCATATTTGAACTTCTCAAATCTGTCTTCACCTCCACCCCAATCCTCCAGCACTACGACCACTCCCTCCCCATTGTCTTGGAATGTGACACCTCCGACTACGCCATTGCCAGCATCCTCTTGCAGATGGACCCCAGCAGCAGCGAGCTCTGCCCCGTCGCCTTCTACATGCACTCAATGATTCCAGCAGAGCTCAACTACAACATCTACGATAAGGAGCTGCTCGCCATGGTCAAAGCCTTCAAACAATGGCAAGCCTACCTCGAAGGGGCACCCCACCACATCCAGGTCTACTCCAATCATAACAACCTCCAATACTTCACAACCACCAAACAGCTCAGCTGCCGCCAAGCCTGCTGGTCGGAGACCCTCTCGGAGTACAACTTCACCATCTACTACCGCCCTGGCCACCTTGGAGCCAAACCCGATGCCCTCACCCGACGTCCAGACGTCTACCCGAAAAAGTCATTTGAGGCGGAGCGGAACTCCTTCAACCACCAAGTCATCATCCCCCCGGAGCACCTTCGTGCCATGCTGATCATGAACAAGGAAGGAATCCTACACCAAATCCGCAACGCACCCCCAGACCACTTCTTCACTCAACACGACCCCTGAAACACCTCAGAAGACGCCCCACTGACCCCATCCACCTTCACCCTATCCCCTGACAACTCCCTCCTCCTCCGGGACAGCCAAATCTACGCCCTGGACCACAAAAGGATACGTCTCAATATCCTCCAATAACATCACAACCACAAGCTACGGGGACACCCGGGAATCTGTAAGACTGTTCAGCTCATCTCCCAGGCCTACTTCTGGCCCGGACTCAAGCACAATGTCACCCAGTATGTCCGAGCCTGTGAATCCTGCCTCTGGGCCAAAGTCTCCTGTCACCATCCCTATGGCCTCCTTAAACCCCTCCCCATCAGCCACCGCCCCTGGTCATCAATCTCCCTGGACCACATCATCAAACTCCCCGACTCCGATGGCTTCGATGCCATACTTGTGGTGGTCTGCTGCCTCACAAAACAAGCCATCTTCATAGCATGCCACACCACCAATGATGCTCCAGAGTTCGCCCAGATCTTCCTCGAGCATGTGTTCTCCAAACACGGACTCCCCAACAACATCATCTCCAACCGTGGTTCCCTCTTCATCTCCCGGTTCTGGCAGTCTCTGTGCAAGGCCTTGGAAATCAAAACCAAATTATCCACTGCCTATCATCCGGAGACTGACAGACAGACCGAATGCATGAACCAGACCCTGGAGCAGTACCTCCACCTCTATGTCAACTACCAGCAGGACAACTGGCAGCATGACTTGCCCCTGGCCAAGTTCATGTACAACAACACCCCCCACTCCGCCACCGGAGTCTCCCCTTTCTATGCTAATGCGCTGTCTTGCCGCCTAGCTGCTGTTGATGCGCTGACTTGCTGCCTAGCCGCCGTGCAGGAAACAACCAACAAGACCAGCTAGATAGGGATAGCTTAGCAAGTAGTAGCGTTACGTGTGTATGTGAGAGGAGTCTAGCAAAGTCCCGGAAACCCAGTAAGGAGATGAGAGGTCGGGGTCAGTAAAGAAGTGTGAGAGAACAGTAAGAGATAACGGTGTGGCCGCTAGTGTCTGCGCCAAACCGTCGCTAAGGGAGAAATCTGTCAAAGACCCAAACAGTCGTTAAGGAATAACAGAAGAGTTAATGGGAATACACGAGCCACTAGCCGTAAGCGCTAGCGTTTTAACGAAGGCAAAACAAGGGCACCCGTGTGGTGCTTAATGAAAGCGGAGCAAGTGCACCCATGAGGAGCAAAGTAGACTGGACTGGGTAATCCCAAATCAGTCGTTAACGAAGCAAGAGCGTGAACGAGATCTTAAGCGTAGTCTGAAGTGGGGACTGGACTCTGGTATGATTCGATGGTTTGTAGCTACTGACAGGGCAGTATTTATAGGTATGTAAGGTGACAGATAAAAGGGGAAACCGGTACTAGATAGTAAGCGTAGCGGTTGCATGTGATAATGTAATAATGCGTGTCAGGAGTAAGGCGATAAAAGGAGAAACCGGTAATACACAGTAAGCATAGTGGATGCATGTGATAATGCATGTCAGGGGCCATAGAGAGAGGGGCCTGGACTGTTGCAAGGTTGGCTGGGTCGTTAAGGGAAATGTTGGTAACGGCCGGTGTTGTTAGTGGTCGGTTGGTAGCGGTCACGTGCTGAGGTCATGTGCTTGGTTCGACTTGTCGGTGTGGGGCAGCCAGCGCTGACCGGGGCGTATCATCTCCCCTTGACTGAAAAACTGACTGTCTCCAGTCAAAGGAAAATCCTCGAAGTCTCATGATCGTTAAGCGTGGTCCGTGCGGGGGGTCCTGGTCCGTGCACCATACCAAAAGATCATAAATAAATTCCAGCGACTCTTTGGACTTCGTCATTTCAACACCTCTTCTCATGTCGGCTCCTACATTCTTCAATTACTCTACGACCTTCGCGCGTTTTGTGGCGGCTCAGGACTTCCTTGAGAAGGCACCAAAGGTCCTGGCGATGGGGCACACGCTGCTCCCGACAAATCCGGAGTCGGCAGTAACGTCGATTCTGTCAACTTACTTGCATTGGTTCGAATTGGCGGGCGGGAGCAGAGTCACGTGGGCGGAGCAGGCGGCAGTTGGAGAGGAGTGCCGGGCGCTATATGCCCAGCACCGACAGGAGGCCTGGATAAGGCCGTTTGACGTTCATTTTGTAAGCTTCTTTATTTCCTAATGGCTTGTTCGTTATGCTAACGGTAGCGCTAAGGGTACGGCACCGGAGGGCACGATGGAGGTTGAGGTGGCAGCAGAACCAATGACGGTAAGCACTAACGGTGCCGCTATTGACTTAGCAGCGTCGTTAAGGGTATTTTCCAGTTATTCGAGGAACTTTCTTTTGACAATCAGTTTTTCTTTCAGCACCCGCCCAAGGATCCGATGGTGTCGGCCGGCACGATGATGCGCTGACTTGCCACCTAGCTGCCATGCAGGAAACAACCAACAAGACCAGCTAGATAGGGATAGCTAGCAAGCAGTAGCGTTACGTGTGTATGTGAGAGGAGTCTAGCAAAGTCCCAGAAACCCGGTAAGGAGATGAGAGGTCGGAGTCGGTCAGGAAGTGTGAGAGAGCGGTAAGAGATAACGGTGCGGCCGCTAGTGTCTGCACCGAACCGTCGCTAAGGGAGAAATCTGTCAAAGACCCAAAAGGTCGTTAAGGAATAGCGGAAGAGTTAACGGAAATATACGAGCCGCTAGCCATAAGCGCTAGCGTTTAACAAAGGCGAAACGAGGGCACCCGTATGGTGCTTAACGAAAGCAGAGCGAGTGCACCCATATGGTGCTTAACGAAGGCGACGAGGAGTAAAGTAGACTGGACTGGGTAATCCCAAATCAGTCGTTAACGAAGCAAGAGCGTGAACAAGATCTTAAGTGTAGTCTGAAGTGGGGACTAAACTCTGGTACGATTCAATGGTTTGTAGCTACTGACAGGGCAGTATTTATAGGTAAGTAAGACGGTAGATAAAAGGGGAAACTGGTAATAGGTAGTAAGCATAGTGGTTGCATGTGATAATGTAATAATGCGTGTCAGGAGTAAGGCGATAAAAGGGGAAACCGGTAATAGACAGTAAGCATAGCGGATGCATGTGATAATGCATGTCAGGGGCCATAGAGAGAGAGGCCTGGACTGTCGCAAGGTCGGCTGAGTCGTTAAGGGAAAGGTCGGTAACGGTCGGTGTCGTTAGCGGTCGGTCGGTAGTGGTCACATGCTGAGGTCCCGTGCTTGGTTCGACTTGTCGGTGTTGGGCAGCCAGCGCTGACCAGGGCATATCAGCGAGGACGAGGGAAGACCGAGGCGAGGGATTGAGTCGGCAGGGCGGAGCTGCCGGTAGCGCTGGAGCAGAGTTGCCTGCACTACCGCAGACTCCCAAGACTCCCAGGCCAGCAACGAGGACCAGGACGATGACAGTGCCAAAGGTAAGTTTTCCGTTTCCTTCATCGCGGCCATTAAGGTATTAACGGCAACCGTTAGCAGGGGATGCTGAAGGGCAAGGAGCAGGCCGCCGAGGACGAGGAGATCGAAGGGAGCGACAAGGAGATAGCGGTTCCCGAATCTTTTGACGACCAGGAGCTGAGGAGATTACTGCATGGGCGCTTGCCCTCGTCAGTTCTGGATACAGGAGTAGGTGCAGGGGAACTAGTCGGTCGAAGGAAGGAAAGGAAGCTAGTGGCCCCTGCGGCGAGGGCAGCATTTCGGGAGCGAGTTGGGGCGGTAAGTCCTGCTCTGTCGTCCTTTAACGGCTTTGGCTAACGGTTCTTGCGGTAGTGCGACAGTTGCTGGGCTCTGAACGACCCAGAAGGCCGCTGGTACCCGACCGGCAACCTACCTTGTTATCGCTGCAACGAGGTTAGCAAAGGTTGTTTGGTGCGGGGAAAGTCGTCAAGGGGTCGCCGCAGAGGTCACAAGGGGAAGAAGGCGGAGGCGGCCGCTTTGGTGCGGGCGGCGCAACGATACTTGGAGGGGCAGCACGAACTCGACATGGCCGGCAAGGCCATTGCGGTGAAGAAGACGACTCTAAGTTTCCCGACGCGTCAGGAGGGGGCCGGTGACGGGGAGGGCGATGTTAAGAGGAAAAGGCTGGTAAGGAGCCGATCGGTAGTGGAGTCGAGCAACGAGGAGGTACTGACACCGGCGAGGAGTTCTAAACGGCTCCGTTTGGAGTTGGTCGAGGGGGCTTGTGAGCGGACTCCTCCCGAGGCGGCAGGGGTAACGGAGACCATTGAGCAGGGGGAGGGAGTAATGGCGGTCAAACTGGTAGCAGAACCTAGCAGGAGCCGGTGAGTATTCGCTTTCTTGTCCAAGCTGCCGCTAACAACCAATAACAGGCCGGTAGAACTGGAGACCCCCGAGGTGGAGATGGGAGACGAGGCGGGTGAAGCGGAGGTGAGGGACTTAGTGAGTGCTTTCTTTGTTAACGGTTGACTGGTAACGCTAACAAAACTTGCCAGGTGGAGCGGTTCAGAGCTCCTCCTCGACTGACTATCGAGGAGGAGGAGATCGAGTGGTTGGGGGAGGACCTACCGGTCCTGTTCCCATTTGACCCTAGAGTGAACTTGGAGCGGTATCGGGCGAGAGCGGCAGAGGTCGGGCGGCTGATGGGGAGGGAGATGCAGGTGGCGGAGGATGACTTGCAAGCAGCGAGAGCTCGCTACCGGCTGCTGGTGAGGGCGTGGAGTGCGCTGGCGCACTATCAAGACGATTGTGACGCCTTCATCGGATGGCAGGTAGAAGCGGGGGTGACAGAGGAATTCTGGGGGAAGTCGGGGGATACGGAGCTGCCCTCAGATGACGACCTCCCCTCTGCTTCGCCCTAAAAAAAATTTCCTTAGTCTTGTCTTTATTGCTTTTTGGAGACTGACCCCCTTAAGGGGTTTTTTTAAATAAACGATTTTCTTGGAGTATGGGTTGACCGGTAAGATAGCAGTCTAAAATGAAATGGATAGTGAAAGATTGAAGCAAGAGGGGAATAAACGGTTTGAAAAATTAAAGAAAAGATAAATGCTCAGTAAATCATCATGGCGCTTGCGCAAGGTCGCTTAACGACTGCGTCTTAACGAAAGGCAGAGTGACAAATCGAAGTGAAGCGAAAGAAACAAAAGAAAAATAAACTGTGGAAAAAGATAAACGCTCAGTAAACCATCATGGCGCTCATGCAAGGTCGCTTAGCGACTGCATTTTAACAAAAGGCGAATGGGGAGCAGTGGTGACAAGTTAAAAAGAATAAGTAGAGGGCTTAACGGTTGTGCGTGTATGTCGGAAAGCGTAGGTAGAAAGAAAGTCTATGATGGATAGAAACGGAGTAAGTAAAGGTGAAACAATCGAAACAATAGAAATAAGGCTTATCGAGAGCCGTTAAGGTTTTCGGGGAGTTTAATGGTGAGTGGGGTGTATAGTGGAAATGATGTTTTCTAATCTTCTTCGGCGGCATTGTCTAATGATTCGTCGGGATTAAGGGGGTCTTCGTCATCGAGCAAGTTGGTTTCTTCTAGTATTCTTAAACGGTCGGTATCAATGTCGAAGGCGTCGGTAGGGAGAGGGATGTGTTCATGGGCAAAATAAGGGACGAGGCAAAAGGCGGCTACCGGTCGGTGGAGTACGGATCCATCTAATTCGCAAAGAATGTAAGCGCCTCCACGGTTACGTGAGATTACCACTAGCGGTCCTAAGTATCGAGGTCGCATCTTCTCGTTATGGGTGACTTCAATGCGTGTATTCCTCATCAACACTAGGTCTCCTTGCTTGAAGTCGTAGTCTTGAATGGTAGCGGCGTGTTCTTGTTCGAAACGGAGGGCCACTAACCGGCAGGCGGTAAGGACGGTATCGTGTAAACGGTTGAGATCGGCTTGTCTGCGTTGGAGGTCAATAGCATGTCAGGCGATGAGGTCGGTAGTTGTTAACAGGGAATCGGGAGGTGGCTGGAGGTAGGTCGCTTCTATGATGTCAGCGGGGAATAGGGGATGAGTACCGGTAGCGGCGTAGTAAGGGGAGCAACCCATGCGGTGGTGGATGGTAACGCGTTCTGACCAGAAGACAGAGTAAGCGGCTGAGCTCCACTTGGACTGGTCTCCGTTAACAGCTTTGAAGAGGGCTTGTCGAACGTTGAAGTGAGGTCGTTCGGCGATACCGTTAGCGTGTTTGTTGTAGCCGGATATGCGAATGTGGTTTATGTGATACTTCTTGGCAAGGTAAGCGACGGCTTTAATGATGGGGGGACCGTTGTCGGTAACTATTTCGTTAAGGGCGCCCCAGCAGCAGATGATGTCCTCAAAGAGCCACTTAGCGATAGTGTCGGTATTTTTGCGAGCGAGCATGTGGAATTTGGGGTAGTGGATTAGCAAACAGCATCCTTGGATGATATACTTGAACTTGTTTGAAGGTGGCATAAACATGGTGTTGATGTAGATTTTGCTGAATAAGGCGGCGGGGATAGCGACGGTAGGCGGTATGAGGACTTTGGTTGTTTGGTGGACTTGGCAAATGTGGCACGAGCGAATGTACCAAACGATATCGGCCGCTACCTGTGGCCACCAAAAGCGTTCCAGCAGGGCAGCTCTTGTAGCAAACAGACCGCGATGTCCGAGGTCGTCGTGCATAGCGTGCAGGATGCGAAGTCGTGAGTCAACTGCTATGAAGAGCTTGTGCTCACTGTTACGATTGCGGCGCCAAAGCTTGCCGTTAGCGAGGAAGAAGCCTCTAGCATAGCGAAGGAAAGTAGCGAGGGCTTTGTTGTCAAGGTCTGGCGGTCGCTTGAAGTCGGTAAGCCACTGCCAGACGAGTTGAACTCTTTTGTCGCTGGCAAGGGCCTTGGGTGAGCGAGGGACATTGTCGTAGGAAAGGGGGTTGGTAACGGGTGGAATCGAGACTTCGGTAAGGGGAACGGTATTGTTAACGAATGTCGTTAGAGTCGGACGGTAGTGGGCAAGCGGGGGCAAACGAGGGACGGTAGAGGCGGAGCGGGTGAGGGCGGTCGGTAACTGAACATGTTGCATGAATCCGTGCATACGATCGATCCAATCTTCGAAGATGTCATTGTCGGTATCATCTGGGGGAGGGTCGGTAGGCTGTAACGGTCGTCGCAAAAGTCCGTCGGGTCCATGGAAGGTTCCTTTAACGTGTACGAGCTCGAAGTGGAACATAAGGATAGCCATGATCCAGCGGTTCATACTAGCTGAGGGCTGAATATCAGGGTTCTGCAGCATACCTTTGATGTAACGGGCGTCGACTTCGATGATAAGGTTCCTAACGCCTAGGAGGTACATGCGTAGCGCCTGAGTGCCTGGTACAAACCGTAAAGCTCAAGCTTGGGTTGACTGAAGTGAGCTTTGTGTTCGTTAAGGGTGATGGATCCGAAGCGGTTATAGCGACGTTGCTTGCGATTGTCAGTAGTACACTGGCAGAGGTAGAAACCGACCGCTATGTAGGAGGTGTCGACTGCTAAGATCACAGGATCGTCGGATTCGTAGTTGATGGGAACGAGGGGTTTAGCGTCGTGTAAGGCTTTGACGAGGTCTTTCTGGGCGTTAAGCTGGTCGGGTCCAAATTCAAAGGGAATGCCAGTACGGGTGAGCTTTGTTAGGTGATGAGCGCGATGGGCAAAGTTCTTAACGAACATCCGGAGGACTCCAACGGTACCTAGGAAGGCATGGACTTCGGTTAACGACTGACAAGGGCCCCAGCAGTCCAATAGCGCTAAATGGTTTTCGTCAGGAACTCAGCCGGTAGGAGTGCAAACGTGGCCGAGGATCTTAAAGGTTGGCGTGCAAAGGACTAGCTTATGACCGGAGAAAGTGCCACCGCAGTACTTCATGCGCTGAAGGACACGGTTCAGGAGTTCAAAGAACTTCCAAAGCACTAAACGAATGTTGGGATTGTCAGGATGCTTAGCGGGTGAGCCGTAAACGAGTTTCCAGTCCTTTGGGCCTTTAACGCCAACGTCGTCAATGAAGCTGAGGGCGTTATGGGGGATCTCGGGCTGGAGGATGTGGGTGACGTCGTTGTGGAAGATGGGCACAGCATTAGTCCATCCCATCGGGAGCGTTACTAGACGGAGAGTGCCAAACGGTGTCTGGAAAGTTGTTAAGTTGCGGGAGGCGGGATCAATAAGGCGCTCATCGTAGCCAACATAGAGATCGAGGGTAGTGCCGCAAATGCGGCCAGCGAAGGATTCAGCAACGTGGTCGGGGAAAGGAGGAACGCCAGAGTGGTGGATCATGACTTGGTTTAATGGTTCGAGACTGTGGACTAGACAAAGTTTACCGTTTTTCTTCAAGACACAGAACCAGTGGGACCAGTAAGCGGAGTTCAAAGGCTCGTAAACGCCTGCTTGAATCTTGCTACGGATGATCTCGCAGATTTACTTTTTGAGACCTGGCAGTATTGGTTGGTTGTGCTGAACCCAAGGAACGTGAGGGATAGTCGGTATGCGGACGGGGGGAAAGAAGTTGGGTTGAAGGCTACCTCGTTCAGAGTCTTCCCAAGCGAACGCGTTTTGTTGCTTAGCGACAAGGTCCACGAGTACGTTAAGCTCATCTTGGGTAAGAAAGCCAGTATTGTGTTCCTTAACGAAAGTCGCTTTGCAGTCGTCGGTAAAGCGGAGAGTCGGTAAGAAAGGAAGGGGATTAGGATTGAGCTTGGGTATGTTTGCTAAGGGGTCGCCAAGGATATGTCGTTCGATTCGGAAGTCTTTGCTAACATGACTAGCGACGGGCTTGGTCTTCAACGTGACAGGCTTATATTTCTTCTTGACTTGGACTCCTTTGCATTTTGGCTTGGCGGCGGTGTAAACGGCTGGGAAGGGGACGTTAACATAAACAGGGGTAGAGACAGTATCAAGCATTCCAGATGCTTGGCCAAGAATAGATGGATCGGAGAGACTAGTGGAAACGAAATAAGAACGTGGCGGGATAACGGTCTTGGAAAGGTCGCTAGCAGTCGCATATAGATAGGCAAGAGAGAGATTGTCGGAAACTGTTTTTGGGTTTTCTAATATTTCTGAGTCGAGCGGAGTATGCAATTGCACTATAACGCAGTGCTTTTGGTGGTCATAGTCGAGGACGACCGCTAAGTCTTCCTCGGAGTTGCTAACCGTGGGGATGGTGGCGAAAGCAACGGGGCGGTCCAGTGCTATACTTAGGCTGAACCCTTTGTGGCTTGTGCTGACCACGGGGAAACGTAGGGATGGTGCGACGAAGGCCGGTATTGGGGTCCGTTATCGTGATCGTGGTTTCCGTTTTGCCAAGTGTATTGACGGTACTCTTGGTTAAGACATTGAAGGGATGACCGAGCAGGATATTGTAAGCAGGCAAGCGCAGGACGTGGATCTGAAGGTACAGGGTGATACCGCCAACAGTGCAAGGGACGTTACAAGCTAGACCGAGGGATTTGTCCATAGTACCATTAGTGCTCTGCATGTTCAGAATGATGCTGGGGTCATAGGAGATACCGAGATAGTTAGCGACTTCAGCAGACATGGAGATGATCTGGGAGCCGCTATCCGCTATACTTTCGATTTCCTCGCAGTTATCAACCAAGAGCATGATGGACCGGATTGACTGGGATTCCTGAGCGACCATTAGCGTAACCGGCTCCTCACCAGGCGGTAGCGACTTGATGTACGCTTCCACTGGGTTGATCGAGGTGACTTGGGCTCTAGCGGCGTCGGTAAGAGGAGGTTTGGCAGTGGAGGGGTCGTTTAGGGAAAAGAAGGGCAGCGCGTCGTCAACGATATTGGTGGACTCTTGGAAGGCAGTGACGTTAGGAGGCGTGTTCCGTTTAGGAGTAACGGCGTTTCTGAACTGGTTCCGGATGTCGTTAGAGAGGGAGCAGAGTTTGCCGACAGAGATGGTAAGCTTGGTCTGAAGAACCCGGTCAAATACCTGCTTGGACTGTTCAATATCGTAGATGGGGGCCATACTCTGGTAAGCAGCATCGGGGCATTTGTCAGGAGCACCAAAGTTTCAATTAGTCGGAGGCTGGTAGCGAGATGATATACCGGAATAGGGGTGGACTGGGGGATCGACCGTGGGAACATGGTTAACAACTGGCGGCTCAGGGACTTTAGCGGTACCGGTAGCAGAGGCAGAGGCAGGACGTTCGTTAGCGACAGGGAGACTGGCGGGAGAACTGGTAGCGGCAGAGTCATTAGCGGCTTTAGGGGGAACCGGTCAATATCCCTTAGCACGAGGGATCTTGATACCATCAAAGACTTCCGCTGGGCAGCGAAGAGCGTAGAGTTCCCATTCTAAGGCAGTGACACGTTCTTCCCTGGATAACGTTCCTGGGCTAGCGGTTGCCAGTTGCAAGACTTCGTGAATAAACATCTGGGACATGCCTTGGAGTTGTTCCGCGTCAGGGTTAGCATTAGCGGTGAGTCGGCCGGTAAGAATCTGGTTGGGGTTGAGCCGGTGCCATTCGTCGACGCGTTCCATATAGAGCCGTTTGCCAACATAGTTGGGAATCATAGCGCCAGACGGTAAGACAACCTTGCCTTCGTGGTTCCAATGGATTTTGCCTTGACTGATGAAGCTTTTGAGCTTCACGCAATTGCCTCGTACCATTGTGTGACCAGTTTCGCCGCAGAAGTGACAACTGTCGCTAAGAGGTTGAGAGGCGCGGGGCTGAGAGCTGTTACCGGCAGCCAATGCAGCCATCTTTTCCTCCATACGTGCAAGAGCATTAACGATAGCGGCGGCGGCGATGTCGAGAGGTTCCTTTTTAATAATAGTGGTTGGTACGGGAGCAGGGGTGTTAATGGTGGGAGTCTTAGCGCTAGTGGTCGTTGGTCTCTTTGAAGTTGTGGCAGTGTCGGTACCCTTCAGAACCCATTTGGCAGCTTCAAAGACTTGTTCTACCTCATAGGGGTCCTCCGGGTGATGGTCGGGAAGGGTGATTTCTAAACGGCGGACAAGTTTGGACCATAACAAAGTCGGTATGCCTTGCTGGAACAGACAGCGTTCCTCGTTCCGGTAGATCTTGCTTTTAGCCAGGAGCCAATGCGCCAGACACTGGAAGTCCCTATAGTAGTCCGAGAAGTGTCCAAGAGTAGAGATACCGGTCGAGAAAGTCTGGTTTACAAGTCGCTCGAGATCCTGAAGAGTGTAACGGGCAGATTCCTCTGCGCCAGGATATAAACGAAAGACCGCTACTTTCCACTCGGCATAGGTATGGTCGCTAAACTCTGGCAAGCCAAGCCAGGTCTCCGCAGTGTCATACGATACATACCGAGCGGCGTATTCCTTTTTCTGGTTATTGTCGTTAACGGCGCAGTCCGCTAAGAGATATTCAAGCTCGCAGAAATACTGGGCAAGCTCTTGGGGGCAACTCTTGTCCCATTTAGGTGCGGTAGAGTCATTATGAGGGGGCATATGGCGGGAAAGGCGGGCGTCACCCATGGTGGTAGGGTTAACGGGTGTCGGTAAGGGCGTAGAGGATTGAACTGGGGAATAAGGGTCTGGGGATAACGGTGGTAGCGGTGCGTTGAGGAAGTTGTCAATGTGATGGCTGGGGAAGTTCTCTAAGAGTTCGGTAATGTCGAGAAGTTCCCTAGCGGTAGCGAGTTCCTCTTTGAGGTTATGAGGCGGAGGCGTTAAAGGTGATAATGGCAATGGAGGGGGAATGTCAAAAGGAATAACTGGTAGCGTGGATTCGAGACATAAACGGTTTTTAGCCTGGAGGCGAGTTTCCGGTGGAATTTTGCTATAGAACCCCTCGCGATGGGCTCCAAAATGATGCGCTGACTTGCTGCCTAACTGCCGTGCAGGAAACAACCAACAAGACCAGCTAGATAGGGATAGCTTAGCAAGTAGTAGCGTTACGTGTGTATGTGAGAGGAGTCTAGCAAAGTCCCGGAAACCCGGTAAGGAGATGAGAGGTTGGGGTCGGTAAGGAAGTGTGAGAGAACAGTAAGAGATAACGGTGCAGCCGCTAGTGTCTGCGCCGAACCGTCGCTAAGGGAGAAATCTGTCAAAGACCCAAACGGTTGTTAAGGAATAACGGAAGAGTTAATGGGAATATACAAGCTGCTAGCCGTAAGCACTAGCGTTTTAATGAAGGCGAAATGAGGGCACCCATATGGTGCTTAATGAAAGCGGAGCGAGTGCACCCATGAGGAGCAAAGTAGACTGGACTGGGTAATCCCAAATCAGTTGTTAACGAAGCAAGAGCGTGAACGAGATCTTAAGCGTAGTCTGAAGTGGGGACTGGACTCTGGTATGATTCGATGGTTTGTAGCTACTGACAGGGCAGTATTTATAGGTATGTAAGGTGACAGATAAAAGGGGAAACCGGTACTAGATAGTAAGCGTAGCGGTTGCATGTGATAATGTAATAATGCGTGTCAGGAGTAAGGCGATAAAAGGAGAAACCGGTAATAGACAGTAAGCATAGCGGATGCATGTGATAATGCATGTCAGGGGCCGTAGAGAGAGGGGCCTGGACTGTCGCAAGGTCGGCTGGGTCGTTAAGGGAAATGTCGGTAACGGCCGGTGTCGTTAGTGGTTGGTCGGTAGCGGTCACGTGCTGAGGTCACGTGCTTGGTTCGACTTGTCGGTGTGGGGCAGCCAGTGCTGACCAGGGCGTATCACCGTGCAGGAAACAACCAACAAGACCAGCTAGATAGGGATAGCTAGCAAGTAGTAGTGTTACGTGTGTGTGAGAGGAGTCAAGCAAAGTCCCAGAAACTCGGTAAGGAGTTGTGAGGTCAGAGTCGGTATGGAAAAGTGAGAGAGCGGTAAGAGATAACGGTGCAGCCATTAGTGTCGCTACCAAATCGCAGCGGGTTGAGAGATCTGCAAAGACCCAGAAGGTTGTTAAGGAATTTAAGAGGAGTTAACGGAAATATACAAGTCGCTAGCCGAAAGCACTAGCGTTAACGAAGGCAAGACGAGGGCACCCATATGGTGCTTGACAAAGACAAAGCGAGGGCACCCGTATGGCGCGTAACAAAGATGACGAGGGCTAAGTTGAATGATACCGTTAAGCTGAGCGCAGAAACCGAAGGAGACTGGACTGGGTAGACCCAAATCAGCCATTAAGGAAGTGAGAGTGTGAACAAGATCTTAAGTGTAGTCTGAAATGGGGACTAGACTCTGGTACGATTCGATGATGTTTAGCTACTGACAGGGCAGTATTTATAGGTAGGTAAGACGATAAAAGAGGAAACTGGTAAGAGATAGTAAGTGTAGCAGTTGCATGTGATAATGCATGTCGGGAGCCACTATTGAATAGGAAAATTGTAAGTAACATAAGAAAAATTGTAAGTAGATCGAGAGTGAAAATTGTAAGAGAAAAATGTAAGTGAAAATAAGTTTACAATCGTTGGGTCATCAGTAACGTGGTTATGATCAATCAATGGCCGCCAGTCAGGGGCCGTAGAGAGGGCTGGATTGTCCAAGGTCAGCCTGGTCGTTAAGGCGATTGTCGGTAACAGTCAGTGTCATTAGTGGTCGATCGTTAGCAGTCATGTGCTTAGGTCACGTGCTTGGTTTGACTTGTCAGTGTCGGGCAGCCAGCGCTGACCGGGTTGTATCAACGCCAACAAGGGCTACCACCCTCGGCTCACCCTCTCCCTCGACAACATACCCTCGCATGTTGCCCACAAAGTCGCACAAGATCTCCAGTCCCTCCACAAATTCCTCTGGGAAGAAATCAACACTGCCAACAAGGCCTACACCAAGCACGCTGACCCCCAACGCGAACCCACCCCCGACTGGTCCCCCAGAACTCTCGTATGGCTTGACCAACGTAACATCAAAACCCGCCAACCTTCCCCGAAGCTCGATCACAAGCGCCTTGGACCCTTCAAGATCCTCTAGAAAGTTTCAACGCACGCCTACAGACTTGACCTGCCCCCAACCCTCAAAGGACTCCACCTGGTGTTCCATGTCCGCCTCCTCAAAGAATATGCCCCGAACCCCTTCCCCGGCCAGCGACCTGAACGACCCCTGCCAATTGAACTTAAAGGTGACGCCCAATACAAAGTCGACCAGATCCTCAATTCCTGGCAAATCCAAAACCAAACCCTGTACCTCGTGCATTGGAAAGGTTACGGTGATACACCCCAGTCAGCGCTGGCTGCCCAACACCAACAAGTCGAACCAAGCACGTGACCTCAGCACATGACCACTACTGACTGACCGCTAACGACACTGACCGTTACCAACCTTTCCCTTAACGACCCAGCCAACCTTGCAACAATCCAGGCCCCTCTCTACAGCCCCCAACATGCATTATCACATGCAACCACTATGCTTACTATCTCTTACCGGTTTCCCCTTTTATCACCTTACATACCTGCATTATCACATGCAACCGCTACGCTTACTATCTCTTACCGGTTTCCCCTTTTATCTATCGCCTTACATACCTATAAATACTGCCCTGTCAGTAGCTAAAAAAGAATCAAATCATACCAGAGTTTAGTCCCCACTTCAGACTACGCTTAAGATCTCGTTCATGCTCTTGCTTCGTTAATGGCTGATTTGGGTTTACCCAGTCCAGTCTCCTTCACTCCTCGCGCTCAGCCCGACAGTATTGTTGGACTAGCACTCGTCGCCTTCATTAAGCACCATACGGGTGCCCTTGCTTTGCCTTTCCATACGGGTGCCTTTGTTTTGCCTTTGTTAACGCTAGCGCTTACGGCTAGCGACTCATATATTTCTGTTAACTCTTCCGCTATTCCTTAACAACCTTCTGGGTCTTTGACAGATATCTCACCTAGCGACGATTTGGCGCAGACACTAGCAGCTGCACCGTTATCTCTCACCGCCCTCTCACACTTCCTTACCGACTCCAACCTCTTATCTCCTTACCGGGTTTCTGGGACTTTGCTTGACTCCTCTCAAACACACGTAATGCTACTACTTGCTAGCTATCCCTATCTAGCTGGTCTTGTTGATTGTTTCCTGCACGGCAGCTAGGTGGCAAGTCAGCGCATCATTTTGGAGCCCACCACAAGGGGTTCTATAGCAAAATTCCACCGGAAACTTGCCTCCAGGCCAAAAACCACTTACGGCTCGTTACCGAAGCTTCGCTCCCCGTTATCCCTTTTAACATTCCCCCACCTTCGCCGTTAACACCCTTAACGACTCCGCCTCATAACCTTGAAGAGGAACTCGCTACCGCTAGGGAACTTCTCGACGTTACCGAACTCTTAGAGAACTTCCCAGACCATCACATCAACAACTTCCTTGACACACCGCTACCACTGTTATCCCCAGACCCTTATTCCCCAGTTCAATCCTCTACGCCCTTACCGACACCCATTAACCCTACCACCATGGGTGACGCCCATCTTTCCCGCCATATGCCACCTCGCAATGACTCTACCGCACCTAAATGGGACGAGAGTTGCCCCCGAGAGCTTGCCCAGTATTTCTGCAAGCTCGAATATCTCTTAGCGGACTGCACTGTTAACAACAATAACCAGAAAAAGGAATACACTGCTCGGTATGTATTGTATGACACCGCGGAGACCTGGCTTGGCTTGCCAGAGTTTAGCGACCATACCTACGCCGAGTGGAAAGTAGCGGTCTTTCGTTTATATCCTGGCACTGAGGAATCTGCCCATTACACTCTTCAGGATCTCAAGCAACTCGTTAACCAGACTTTCTCGACCGGTATCTCTACTCTTGGACACTTCTCGGACTACTATAGGGACTTCCAGTGTCTGGCGCGTTGGCTCCTGGCTAAAAGCAAGATCTACCGGAACGAGGAACGCTGTCTGTTCCAGCAAGGCATACCGACTTCATTATGGTCCAAACTCGTCCGCTGTCTTGAAATCACCCTTCCTGACAATCACCCGGAGGACCCCTATGAGGTAGAACAAGTTTTTGAAGCTGCCAAATGGGTTCTGAAGGGTACCGACACCGCCACGACTTCAAAGAAACCGACAACCGCTAACGCTAAGACCCCCACCGTTAACACAGCTGCCCCCGTACCAACCGCTATCATTAAAAAGGAACCTCTCGACATCGCCGCCGCCACTATTGTTAACGCTCTCGCACGCATGGAGGAAAAGATGGCTGCATTGACTGCCGGTAACAGCTCTCAGTCCCGCGCCTCTCGACCTCTTAGCGACAGTTGCCACTTCTGCGGCAAAACCGGTCATACAATGGTACGAGGCAATTGCGTTAAGCTCGAAAGCTTCATCAGTCAAGGCAAAATCCATTGGAACCACGAAGGCAAGGTTGTCTTACCATCTGGCGCTATGATCCCCAACTACGTTGGCAAACGGCTCTATATGGAACGCATCGACGAATGGCACAGGCTCAACCCCAACCAGATTCTTACTGGCCAACTCAGCGCTAATGCTAACCCTGACGCGGAACAACTCCAAGGCATGTCCCAGACATTTATTCACGAGGTCTTGCAACCGGCAACTGCTAGCCCAGGAACGTTATCCAGGGAAGAAAGTGTCGCTGCTTTAGAACAGGAACTTTACGCTCTACACCGCCCAGCAGAAGTATTTGATGGTATCAAGATCCCTCACGCTAAGAGGTACTGACCAGTTCCCCCTAAAGCCGCTAACAACTCCGCCGCTAACAGTTCTCCCGCCGTTAATGAACGAACCGTTCCTGCTAGTTCCCCAGTCGCTAACGAACATCCTGCCTCTGCCTCCGCTCCCGGTACCGCTAAAGTCCCTGAGCCGCCAATCATTAACCACATTCCCACGGTCGATCCCCCAGTTCACCCCTATTCCAGTATCTCATCTCGCTATCAGCCTCCGACTAATTGAAACTTTGGTGCTCCTGACAAACGCCCCGATGCTGCTTACTAGAGTATGGCCCCCATCTACGATATCGAACAGTCCAAGCAGGTATTTGACCGGGTTCTTCAGACCAAGCTTACCATCTCTGTCGGCAAACTCTGCTCCCTCTCTAACGACATCCAGAACCAGTTCAGAAATGCTGTTACGCCTAAACGGACTGTGCCTCTAACGTCACCGCCTTCCAAGAATCCGCCGATATTGTTGACGACGCTCTGCCCTTCTTTTCCCTAAACGACACTTGAGCTACCGACACTCCTCTTACCGACACCGCTAGGGCCCAAGTTACTTTGATCGACCCGGTGGAAGCGTACATCAAGTCGCTACTGCCGGGTGAGGAGCCGGTTACGTTAACGGTTGCTCAGGAATCTCAGTCTATCCGGTCCATCATGCTCTTGGTCAATAACCGCGAGGAAATCGAATGTATAGCAGATAGTGGCTCCCAGATCATCTCCATGTCTGCAGAAGTTGCTAACCATCTCGGTATCTCCTATGACCCCAGCATCATCCTGAACATGCAGAGCGCTAACGGTACTATGGACAAATCACTTGGTCTAGCTCGTAACATCCCTTGCACTGTTGGCGGTATCACCCTGTACCTTCAGATCCACGTCCTATGCTCCCCTGCTTACGACATCCTGCTCGGTCACCCCTTCGATGTCTTGACTAAGAGTACCGTCGATACCCTTAGCAAAACAGAAACCACGATAACGATAACGGACCCCAATACCAGCCTTCGTTGCACCATCCCTATGTTTCCCCGCGGTCAGCACAAGCAACAGAGGGTTCAGCCCAAGTATAGCGCCGGACCGCCCCGTTGCTTTCACCACCATCCCCACGGTTAGCAACTCTGAGGAAGACTTAGCAGTCGTCCTCGACTATGACCACCAAAAGCACTGCATTATAGTGCAATCGCATACCCCGCTCGACTCAGAAATATTAGAAAACCCAAAAACAGTTTCCAACAATCTCTCTCTTGCCTATCTATATGCAACTGCTAGCAACCTTTCCGAGACCGTTATCCCGCCACGCTCTTATTTTGTTTCCCCTAGTCTCTCCGATCCCTCTATCCTTGGCCAAGCATCTGGAATGCTCGATACCGTCTCTACCCCCATTTACGTTAACATCCCCTTCCCAGCCATTTACGCCGCCGCCGAGCCAAAACGCAAAGGAGTCCAAGTCAAGAAGAAATACAAACCCATCGCTAGCCATGTTAGCAAAGACTTCCAAATCGAACGACATATCCTTGGCGACCCCTTAGCAAACATACCCAAGCTTGGTCCTAATCCCCTTCCTTTCTTACCGACTCCTCGTTTTACCGAAGACCACAAAGCGACTTTCGTTAAGGAACACAATACTGGCTTTCTTACCCAAGATGAGCTTAACGTACTTGTGGACCTCGTCGCTAAGCAACAAAACGTGTTCGCTTGGGAAGACTCCAAACGAGGTAGCCTTCGACCCGACTTCTTTCCCCCCATCCGCATACCGACCATCCCTCACGTTTCCTGGGTTCAGCACAACTGACTGATACCGCCAGGCCTCAAAAAAGAAATCTGCAAAATCATCCGTAGCAAGATTCAAGCAGGCGTTTACGAGCTGTTGAACTCCGCTTACCGGTTGTGCTGGTTCTGTGTCTTGAAGAAAAATGGTAAACTTCGTCTAGTCCACAGTCTCGAACTGTTAAACCAAGTCACGATCCGCCACTCTGGCATTCCCCCTTTCCCCAACCACATTGCTGAATCCTTCACCAGCCGCATTTGTGGTGCTACCCTCAATCTCTACATTGGCTACGACAAGCGCCTTATTGATCCCGCCTCCCGCGACTTAACAACTTTCCAGACACTGTTTGGTGCCCTCCATCTAGTAACGCTCCCAATGGGATGGACTAACGCTGTGCCCATCTTCCACGACGACGTCACCCACATCCTCTAGCCCAAGATCCCCCATAACGCCCTCAGCTTCATCGACGACGTTGGTGTTAAAGGCTCAAAGGACTGGAAACTCGTTAACGGCTCACTCGCTAAGCATCCTGACAATCCCAACATTTGTCTAGTGCTTTGGGAGTTCTTTGAACTCCTGAACCGTGTCCTTCAGCGCATGAAGTGTTGCGGTGGCACTTTCTCTGGTCATAAGCTAGTTCTTTGCGCGCCAACCTTTAAGATCCTCAGCCACGTTTGCACTCCTACCAGCCGAGTTCCTGACGAAAACCGTTTAGCGCTATTGGACCGCTGGGGCCCTTGCCAGTTGCTAACCAAAGTCCACGCCTTCCTAGGTACCGTTGGAGTCCTCCGGATGTTCGTTAAGAACTTTGCCCATCACGCTCATCACCTAACGAAGCTCACCCGTACTGGCGTTCCCTTCAAATTTGGACCCGACCAGCTTAACGCCCAGAAAGACCTCATCAAGGCCTTACACAATGCTAAACCCCTTGTTCCCATTGACTACAAATCTGACAATCCTGTGATCTTAGCGGTCGACACCTTCTACATAGCGGTTGGTTTCTACCTCTGCCAGTGCACTACCGACAATCGCAAGCAACATTGCTATAACTGCTTTGGTTCCATCACCCTTAACAAATGCAAAGCTCGCTTCAGTCAACCCAAGCTCGAGCTTTACAGTTTGTACAGAGCCTTGCAGGCGCTACGCATGTACCTCCTAGGTGTTAGGAACCTTATCATCGAAGTTGACGCCCATTACATTAAAGGTATGCTGCAGAACCCTGACATTCAGCCCTCAGCTAGCATGAACCGCTGGATTATGGCTATCCTTATGTTCCACTTCGAGCTCGTACATGTTAAAGGAACCTTCCATGGACCCGACGGACTTTTGCAACGACCATTACAGCCTACTGACCCTCCCCCAGACGATACCGACAACAACATCTTCGAAGATTGGGTCGATCGTATGCACGGATTCATGCACCATGTTCAGTTACTGACCGCCCTCGCCCATTCTGCCTCTACTGTCCCTTGTTTACCCCCACTCGCCCATTACCGTCCGACTCTAACAACATTCGCTAACGACACCATTCCTCTTACCGAAGTCTCGATTCCACCCATTACCAACCCCCCCTCCTACGACAATGTCCCTCGCTCACCCAAGGCCCTTGCTGGCGACAAAAGAGTACAACTTGTCCGGCAGTGGCTTACCAACTTCAAGCAACTGCCAGGCCTTAACAACAAAGCTCTCGCCACCTTTCTTCGCTACGCTAGTGGCTTCTTCCTCGCTAACGGCAAGCTCTGGTGACGCAATCGTAACGGTGAGCACAAGCTCTTCATAGCGGCTGACTCACGACTTTGCATTCTGCACACTATGCACGACGACCTCAGACATCACAGTCTGTTCGCTACAAGAGCTGCCCTGCTGGAATGCTTTTGGTGGCCACAGGTAGTGGCCGATATCGTTTGGTACATTCGCTCATGCCACATTTGCCAAGTCCACCAGACAACCAAAGTACTCATACCGCCTACCGTCGCTATCCCTGCCGCCTTATTCAGCAAAATCTACATCGACACCATGTTTATGCCGCCTTCAAACAAGTTCAAGTATATCATCCAAGGACGTTGTTTGCTAATCCATTATCCCAAATTCCGCATGCTTGCTCGTGAAAATACCGACGCTATCGCTAAGTGGCTCTTCAAAGACATTATCTGCTGCTGGGGGTGCCCTTAGTGAAATCGTTACCGATAACGGTCCCCCCATCATTAAAGCCATCGCTTACCTCGCCAAGAAGTACCACATCAACCACATTTGCATATCCGGTTACAACAAACGTGCTAACGGTATCGCCGAACGACCTCACTTTGACGTTCAACAAGCCCTCTTCAAAGCCGTTAACGAAGACCAGTCCAAGTGGAGCTCAGCCACTTACTCTGTCTTCTGGTCTGAACGCGTTACCGTCCGCCACTGCATGGGTTGCTCCCCTTACTATGCCACTACTGGTACTCATCTCCTATTCCCCACCGACATCATAGAAGCGACTTACCTCCAGCCACCTCCCAATTCCCTGTTAACGACTACCGACCTCATTGCTCGACGCGCTATCGACCTCCAATGCAGACAAGCCAATCTCGACCGTTTACACGGTACCATCCTTACCGCCCGCCGGCTAGCAGCTCTCCGTTTCGAACAAGAGCACACCACTACCATTCGAGACTACGACTTCAAGCAAGGAGACCTAGTATTGATGAGGAATACATGCATTGAAGTCACCCATAACAAGAAGATGCGATCTCAATACTTAGGACCGCTAGTGGTAATCTCACGTAACCGTGGAGGCGCTTACATTCTCTGTGAATTAGATGGATCCGTACTCCACCAACCAGTAGCCGCCTTTTGCCTAGTCCCTTATTTGCCCAGAACCACATCCCTCTCCCTACCGACGCCTTCGACATCGATACCAACTGTTTAAGAATGCTAGAAGAAACCAACTTACTCGATGATGAAGACCCCCTTAATCCTGACGAGTCCTTAGACAACGCCGCCGAAGAAGATTAGAAAACACCATTTCCACTATACACCCCACTCACCGTTAAACTCCCCGAAAACCTTAACGGCTCTTGATAAGCCTTTATTTCTATTGTTTCGTTTTCATTTTCATCTTTACTTACTTTGCTTCTATTCATCATAGACTTTCTTCCTACATATGCTTGCCGACATATACGCCAACTGTTAAGCCCTCTATTTACTCTTTTCAACTTGTCACCACCGTTCCCCAATCGCCTTTCGTTAAGACGCAGTCGTTAAGCGATGTTGCGCAAGCGCCATGATGATCTACTGAGCGTTTATCTTTTTCCACCGTTTATTTTTCTTTTGTTTCTTTCACTTCAATTTTTCATTTCGCCTTTTGTTAAGATGCAGTTGTTAAGCGACGTTGCGCAAGCGCCATGATGATCTACTGAGCGTTTATCTTTTTCCACCGTTTATTTTTCTTTTGTTTCTTTTGCTTCAATTTTTCACTCTGCCTTTCATTAGGACGCAGTCGTTAAGCAACATTGGGCGAGCGCCATGATGATCTACTGAGCGTTTATCTTATTTTTCAAACCGTTTATTCCCCTGTTGCTTCAATCTTTTGCTATCCAGTTCACATCTTACTGGTCGACCCATACTCCAAGAAAATTGTTTATTTAAAAAGACCCCTTAAGGGGGTCAGTCTGCAACAAGAATTTAACAAAAAACTAAAAGAAACATTTTTAGGGCAAGGCGGGAGGGGGTTCGTCATCCAAAAGCAACTCTCTATCCTCGACTTCCCCCAGAACTCCTCCGTAACCCCTGCCTCTGCCTGCCAAGCGATGAAGGTGTTGCAGTCATCCTGGTAGCGCGACAAAGCCCCCCGCATTCTCACCAACAGCTGGTAGCGAACTTGTGCTGCTCGCAAGTTGTCCTCTGCCGCTCGCATCTCCCTCCCCATTAACCGCTCGACCTCCGCCGCCCTCGCCCGATACCGCTCCAAGTCACCTCTAGGGTCGAATGGGAACGAGACCAGAAGGTCCTCCCTGAGCCACTCAATTTCCTCCTCCTCAATAGTCGGTTGAGGAGGAGCACCAAACCTCTCCACCTAGCAAATTCTGTTAGCATTACCGGCCGACTGCTAAAGAAAGAATGAATTCACCAAGTCCCTTGCCTCTGCTTCACCTGTCTTGTCCCCCACCCCCACCTCTGCCACTAACTCCACCAGCTTGACTTCCGGCTCCACCTCCTCCGTTACCATCACCCTCTCCTTGGTAGGAGTCACCTCACACATGCCTTCAACCGAACCCTCTTTGTCAGACTCCAAATGGTGCTGTTTAGAGCTCCTCACCAGCGTCGGTACCTCTTCGTCACTTGACTCCACGACCAACCAGCTCCTTACTGGCCTTTTCCCCTTATCCTCGCCCTCCCCATCACCGGCTTCCTTCTGACACGTCAGTAAACTTAGCATTGTCTTCTTCACCGCAATGGCCTTGCCGGCCGCGTCGAGTTCACGCTGCCCCTCCAAGTACCGTCTTGCCGCCTGTACCAAAGTGGCTGCCTTTGCCTTCTTCCCCTTGTGACCGCTGTGGTGACCCCTTAACAACTTTCCCCGTACCAAACAACCCTTGCTAACCTCGTTGCAGCGGTAACAAGGCAGGTTGCCGGTCAGGTACCAGCAGCCTTCTGGGTCATTCAGAGCCCAGCAACCGTCGCACTACCGCAAGAACCGTTAGCCAAAGCCATTAAAGGATGACAGAGCAAGACTTACCGCCCCAACTCACTCCCAAAACGCTGCCCTCGCTGCAGGAGGCCACTAGTTTCCTCTCCTTCCTTTGACCGACTAGTTCCCCTGCACCTACTCCCGTATCCAGAACTGACGAGGGCAAGCGCCCACGCAGCAACCTCTTCAGCTCCCGGTCGTTAAACGACTCGGGAACCGCTATCTCCTCATTGCTCCCTTCATCCTCCTCATCCTTGGCAGCCCGCTCCTTGCCCTTCAGCATCCCCTGATACTGGTCGCCGTTAGTACCTTAACAGCCACAGTAGTTAATTCGGAAAACTTACCTTTGGAATGGTCATCGTCCTCGTCTTTGTTGCCGGCCTGGGAGTCCTTGGAGTCTGCAGTAACACCGGCGGCTCCACTCCAGTGCTACCAGCAGCCCCGCCCTGCCAACTCAACCCCTTGCCATGGTCCTCCCTTGTCCTCGTACCGGCTGACGCCATAGGATCCTTGATGGGGTGCTGGAAGAAAAACTGGCTGTCAAAAGGGAGTTCCTCGAATAACTAGAGAATACCCTTAACAATGCAGCTAAGTCAATAGCGGCACCGTTAGCGCTTACCATCATAGGCTCCGTGGTCACGTCCTCGACCTCCATCTCTCCTGCCAGCTGCTCACCCTTAGCGCAAGCGTTAGCATACCGTACAAACTGTTAGGAAACAGGAAACTTACGAAATGCCTGTCATATGGCCTCATCCAGGCCTCGTCCTTGTATTGGGCGTATAATGCCCAACACTCCTCCCCTACCGCCTCCTGCTCCGCCCACATGATATCGCTCCCGCCGGCCGACTCAAACCAGTGCAGATACGTTGACAAAATTGATATAGCCGCCGCCCAGGGATTGGTCGCCAGCAGTGTGCGCCCCATGGACAAGACCTTCGGCACTTTCTCCAAGAAGTCCTGGGCCGCCGCCAGGCATGCAAAGGAAGCGGCGTATCCAAAGAAGGCAGGTGTTGACATGATAAGAGGTGTTGAAATGATGAAGTCCAAAGAGTTGCTGGAATTTATTTATGGTTTTCCAGTATAGCGCACAGACCAGGACCCCCTGCACGGACCACGCTTAATGATCACGGGACTTCAAGGATTTTCCTTTGACTGGGGACAGTCAGTTTTTCAGTCAAGGGGAGATGATACGCCCTGGTCAGCGCTGGCTGCCCAACACCAACAAGTTGAACCAAGCACGTGACCTCAGCACATGACCACTACCGACCAACCGCTAACAACACCAACCGTTACCGACCTTTCCCTTAATGACCCAGCCAACCTTGCAACAATCCAGGCCTCTCTCTACGGCCCCCAACATGCATTATCACATGCAACCACTACGCTTACTATCTCTTACCGGTTTCCCCTTTTATCACCTTACGTACCTGCATTATCACATGCAACCGCTACGCTTACTATCTCTTACTGGTTTCCCCTTTTATCTATTGCCTTACGTACCTATAAATACTGCCCTGTCAGTAGCTAAAAAAGAATTGAATCATACCAGAGTTTAGTCCCCACTTCAGACTACGCTTAAGATCTCGTTCACGCTCTTGCTTCGTTAATGGCTGATTTGGGTTTACCCAGTCCAGTCTCCTTCACTCCTCGCACTCAGCCCGACAGTATTGTTGGACTAGCACTCGTCGCCTTCGTTAAGCACCATACGGGTGCCCTTGCTTTGCCTTCATTAAGCACCATACGGGTGCCTTCGTTTTGCCTTTGTTAACGCTAGCGCTTACAGCTAGCAATTCGTATATTTCTGTTAACTCTTCTGCTATTCCTTAACAACCTTCTGGGTCTTTGACAGATATCTCACCTAGCGACAATTCGGTGCAGACACTAGCGGCCGCACCGTTATCTCTCACCGCCCTCTCATACTTCCTTACCGACTCCAACCTCTTATCTCCTTACTGGGTTTCTGGGACTTTGCTTGACTCCTCTCAAACACATGTAATGCTACTACTTGCTAGCTATCCCTATCTAGCTGGTCTTGTTGATTGTTTCCTGCATGGCAGCTAGGCGGCAAGTCAGCGCATCAATGGCCCCAAGGACAACACTTGGGAACCCTGCGAGAATCTCTCCGGAGCTCCCCTAGCACTCCGGGACTTCTACCGGAGGTGCCCCCAGCAAGCCCTGGGACCTCCAGGACTAGACTTTACAGGTGGCAGTAGTGGGCCTAACTGGATTCATCAGGGATTCAACTCCCGCCAGTACCCCTAAGCCCTTTTTGCCCTTTCTCATATAACTTTCACTGAATTGCAACACCCTAAGAAGTACATTCCAAGAATAAAGTAAAAACAAACAACAAGGACAGTATACACATGACTAGAGGTTACAATATAGGATGCAGGCACCCAGAGACACAAGAAACAAGAAACCCCACCCCTGCCATTTACTCAACCTCCCCCACGCTACTCCCCTCCTCCAGAACCACCACCTCCACGATCAACATGGCCGCCTCCATCTGTGCTGCCACCGTCGCTATGTGGTCCTCCTGCTGGGGCAGGGGCTTGCCCATGTCCGCTGCAACTTCCAGCCAAGTCTCCAGGGCCACCACATTCCGCCAACGGTGCCCCGCCAACACTCAGTCCAACTGCGCCATACCATGCTCAGCCTCCGGCGGCAGCACCTGAGGCAGGCAGGACAGGCCCTCTTGCAGGGATGCAAATGCAGCCAAAGATGCATCCAGCAGGAGCCAGTGCTCCCGCGCCCAACCTAGACGGCTAAACTTAGTCACAAAACAACAAGGGGCTGAATGGGACTACTTACGCATGGCCTCGCCCCACCCCGCCGCTGCCTCTCACAGAGCCCAATCCCACCTCCGGACCACCGCCACTCTCTCAACCCAAAGTGCACCCACCTCCGCAACCCGCCTCTCCAGTGTCTCGGACCAGAATGAAGGAATTGCCAGGCGCGCCCAGGAGGCAGCCGCGGTGTCCTCAAGCTGCCAAATGCACACCTGGAGGTCACGCACCTCCCTTGCCCAGGCATTCACAACCCCCATGGCAGTCTCCAACTCCCGCCTCATCGCATCTTGCTTCCCTTGTGCCCTCCGCAGCTCCACCTGCAGCCTCTCCGACTCTGTACCTGCCCAGGCCTCCAGCTCCTGCCTCACCACATCACACTCCCTCCAGGCCTCCCACAGCTCTGCATCCCTCCAGGCGATCTCCGCCATCAGAGCTTGCATGCGTTGGCGCCCTACCACCTCCACCACGGGCACCTCGCAAGTCACCAGGGAAGCGGGGCCCAGGAGCCTCCCCATTTGTGGAGAGTACATATGGACCCCAGGGAGGCCCACCTTGGGGGAAGGTGACCTTTGGGGACGCTTGGGGGGCCAACCGGACAGGGAGGTTGCCCGCCGCTTACCAGAACTGACCTCAGATGACCTCGGCACCCCTCATGGTGGCCCTATCTTCACCACCGCCCCAGATCCCACACCACTCCCCCCAGATTCTCAACAACCCCCCCCGCGCACGTCCAGACTTCGGAGCTGCTGCCATCCAGGCCAAGACCCACTCTACACCCCACCCCTGTTCTTCCACCACACAGGTCGCCTTCCAGAGTCGCAACACCGAGCATCCCCCATGGCAGGCCCAGCAGGCCTCACACACGGAGGAGTCACACCGCAACCCTGCCTCCGGAGCAGTGAACTTGCAGGGGTCTCCCCGACGAGCACAGGAAACACACTAAAAGAACCCGGGTCAGCCCCAAAACACGCAACAAGGAAGGACCACCCACCGGGCCACACTCCTGACACCATGCAAGGGTTGGGGGCCCCCAGACCCAGGCCAATGCTTCTGCCACCTGCTCCGGCACCATGACCTCCTGAGGAACTCGGCGCCCAGGAGAAGACACCTGGGCCACATGGGGGGCCGGCTGCAACACCGTTGCCTCCGAATGGACCTGCCTAGAGGAACCAGCCCCAGGGGTCTGCAACAATGCCTGACCCACTGTCAGCCCCGGAACACTGCAGGGACACTTTACTTACGTTGATGGAGCAATACTGATAACTCTAGTTCTTGCCGACGCAGGTCATGCAGGGCCCGGCGCGTCTTGTACAACTCCCAGGACTCAACGCGATTATCATCGGATGCAGGGGGGGTGAGGGAGCCTGAGGAAGAGCCTGAGGAAGACATGGGGAGAATGGGGGACTAACCGCGGTGAGCCCTCCTTTTTATCCTCCTGGGGCAGCTCCTGGACAGCTGCCGCTTGACTTCGACTTCAATTCCAACGACTTCTGGGTCAGCACTAGCTTTGAGTTTGAATTCCTATGGCACCGCCACCACAACCCCCATCTCGAAGGGTCTCGACACTGAAAAGGGAGGTAATGTCACGACCCCGCCATCTCCGGACCCTCCTACGCTGCTCCAACCCCGGCACACACCTCCCCCGCACCCCCCGCACACCTCCAGGGCCATCAATGACCCCACAATGCTGCATTGGCAATACCCACGGCCATCTCTGGACAAACCCCTGGGCATCACCGAACTCCGGCATCTTGGCAGACACGTCACCCCAAAGCTTCCCTGTCACCGGGCACATCTGGACCCCCGGCATCCCAGCCATCACATAACATTCCACAACATTCCTCCCATGAACTGTCAGCACGTCACCAGGCCCCCTGCTTCTGTGGCATTGACGGACACCACCACCACGTACCATAACCACCGACCTGCCTGACGCAAGACCGCTGCGACCCACACCAACACGCCCTGACAACTGTCACAACCCCGGGGCTGAGAACCTGCCCTGGGACCTAACTGGAGGACAATCAGATGCTATGGTCCCGGGCCAGGACCTTGCCAGGGACTTAGTGGAAGGGTAGTACATAAACCATAGGGTAGCATACGAGTTAGGTAGTCTTGATATTAACCATAGTTCTCCATGTTTCCGTATTCTCTGTCTCTGTCTCTATCTCAATCTATTCTCTTGCCTCTCTCTCTCTCTTGTCTTGTCTCTTGTCTCTCGTCTCCGTGCCTCGTGTTTCCGTTCTGTGACTCGTATCTCTGTTCCGTATCTCTCCTCCATTTCTCTATCTACTGTTCCGTATCTCTTCCTCTCTATTTCTACTCTCTGTTCTGTGTCTCCTCTCGTCCCCCAGTTACTTGACCAATCCACCCCCCCATCCATTCTGTACCTATCTCTACCTGCTCCCAAACCTACCTCCATCCCCTCCAATCAATACTACCCTCCTGTTCCCCATTCCCTCCCCCATTACAAACTCCCCTACCCCCTGAACTTGTGCTCCCCTCCCTGGAGCACTTTCAAACCTCGCGTGCGTTGCTACTCGTACCCTGAAGCATCCAGACTTCACCCCGGACCACTCGTAGCTGTACCGGAGCTCCCAAGAAGCCCCAGACCTGTACTTGGCCTCCCGAGCTCGCCTAGTAAGGACTCACCAGTGTAGCTGAGCCCCCGTCGTCAGCGGGACCTGACAGAGTAACAGCTATTGGCAGGATGTACTTTGCTTCACCTAGGCAAGGAGAACGATTCTACCTTCGAATGCTTCTGACAGTTGTAACAAATGCAACTTCATGGGCTCATCTCAGGACCATCAATGGCCACACCTATCCAACATACAAGGATGCATGTCAGGCCCTAGGCCTTTTGGAGGATGATGCAGAATGGAGGCAATGTCTTGCTGAAACTGTCCAGATACAAACAGAATCA
This sequence comes from Termitomyces sp. MG145, assembly GCA_003313055.1. NCBI lineage: Eukaryota > Fungi > Basidiomycota > Agaricomycetes > Agaricales > Lyophyllaceae > Termitomyces > Termitomyces sp. MG145. Next base: position 39,968 of record QGOB01000708.1, on the reverse strand, counting down.
GCTCTCAGACACCTCTTTTGCACAATCCTACTCCACTGTGCTCCTGCCACTCCAGAAGCTTTATGGAATGAATTCAAGCATTCTATTTGTGATGATCTCCAACACAGTATGCAGCAGGCACACCAGTATAGGAACAGGATCTTTGCTGATGAAGACATTCATGATTATGGCCTTTATCTCATCAATGACAACTTGAGGAATTCTGGAAAAACTCTGAAAGACTTTCCTAATATGCCAGAGCCCCAGCAAGCTTGGAATTTTGTTCCAGGTATTTTTGTCTTGATAGAGAACAATGACTTTGAAACTAATCAAATCATTTATATAGGTAATAGACTTTTACAAGAAGAAACAGATTATGATGTTGAGGAGTTGAAGAGGAGAGTGGAAGAAAACAAGACCAAGTTCAATGCTGAACAGTTGGAGACCTTCAATGCTGTCATGGACTCTGTGGAGAATGATTTGGGCAGGATGATATTCATTCAGTGCTGGAGGATGTGGCAAGACCTTTGTCTGCAATACTCTGGCTTCTGCTGTTCGTTTGACTGGTGCAGTGGCATTATGTGTAGCATCATCTGGAATTGCTGCCTTATTGCTGGAGGGGGGTAGAACTGCTCATTCAAGGTTCAAAATTCCCATTCCTGCTCTGGATACATCCATTGCCAACATAAGGAGAGGAACACATCTCTCTGATCTGTTACTAGGCACTAAAGTGGTTATCTGGGATGAAGTTCCAATGCAGCACAAGAATGCCATTGACTCAGTAGATCATGGCTTCAGAGATATCTTGGAAAAGGATATTCCATTGAGTGGAGTTACTGTGGTCTTTGGAGGGGATTTCAGACAAACTCTGCCAGTTATTCCCCGAGGACTCAGACAGCAGATGATTGCTGCTTCATTGAAAAGAGGGAGACTTTGGAACCACATTCAAGTCCACTACTTGGTGCAAAATATGCGGTTGGAGCAGACTCCTGATAATGTTGCTCATGCAGCTTGGTTACTGGATATTGGTGCTGCAAAAAACCTTGAGCATGGGCAGACAGTACAACTTCCAAGAACCATGATATGTGATGACAATTCTATCACTGGATTGATTAACTTCACTTATCCTGATATCAATCATTATCAACAGGATCAGTATTTCCTGGACCAGACCATTCTTTCAAGCAAGAACTCTGATGTAGAGGAGATCAATTCAGAGATTCTGCAGAGGTTTTCAGGACAGGAGAAAATCTTGCAGAGTGCTGATTCTGTCAAGTCTGATGATGAAAATGTTGATGGCCTATATCCTATGGAATATCTCAACTCTTTGAGGGCCAGTAGTTTGCCTTTGGCTAGACTGGCTCTTAAGGTTGGTGTTCTTGTCATGCTCCTCAGGAATTTGGATACAACTGAAGGACTTTGCAATGGGACAAGAATGATTGTTACCCATATCAACACCAGAGTCCTCACATGCCAGATCATCAGTGGAGATGCCAAGTTTGGAGGAACAGTGGTTATGATTCCAAGGATTAACATTGATGTCTCTGAAGAAGATTTGCCTATTCCGTTGTGCAGACAACAATTTCCAGTTCAATTGGCCTTTGCTATGACTATCAATAAATCCCAAGGTCAATCAGTCAAACAAGTTGGATTGGATCTTCGATCACCTGTGTTTACACATGGACAACTTTATGTGGCACTGTCTAGGTGTACATCTGGAAATCGTATCAAGGTGATTTTGCCACCAGAAAACACAACAAGGACAACACCAAATATAGTCTATCAAGAAATCCTGAATGGTTTGCAAATGTAAGTCTCACTTTAGATAAATTCACTTTTTATTACTAATCTTTATAAATTTTAGTATCTGATGATGAAAAAATAGACAAATGTAATGATTGACAAATGGATAAATGTAAGTATATATCTTGGAGTATGATAACATCTTATTACTAACCTCTTCTAATGTATCTAGCTAGATTTTGTATTTTTAAATTAGGACATTGCAGTATTGGCTTATATAGTTTCTGTCTGATATCCTCCTTATATGATAAGAGAACATTAAGTTGATGAATTTGAGTCTTGAAGATTAAGAATTAAGTTTTGAACACAAGGCCCTAACTGAGCTTGCGAGGTTGGGGCTGGAATTAAGCCTTGAATTTTGAACACAAGGCCCTAACCGAGGTTGCAAGGTTGGGGCTGTAATTAAGCCTTGAGTTTTGAACACAAGGCCCTAACCGAGCTTGCAAGGTTGGGGCTGAGATTAAGCCTTGAATTTTGAACACAAGGCCCTAATCAAGCTTGCGAGGTTGGGGCTGGGATTAAGCCTTGAATTTTGAACACAAGGCCCTAACCAAGGTTGCAAGGTTGGGGCTGGAATTAAGCATTGAGTTTTGAACACAAGGCCCTAACTGAGCTTGCAAGGTTGGGGCCAGGATGCAGTCGGGGTTTGGGGGCAAGCCCCCAACAAGCTACGTATCTGTGCCGAAGGCACAGGACATAGCTCGTCTCTATAGAATGGGATGACTCCTGGAAAAATGATCAGATCAATTCTTATGTAAGGCTGACATAAGAAAATTACATAAGTTGGGATGCAGTTGGGGTTTGGGGGCGAGCCCCCAACGAGCTATGTACCTGTGCCAAAGGCACAGGACGTAGCTTGTTATATAGAGAGATATGGTGTTGGCAAGCATTTTTGTCCCTGCTACTGCTGACCTTGCCTTTTGTGCCATTTTCTGTATATGCTAGTTGAAGGTAAGCTTCCTGTCAATGTGTAGGCCAAGAATCCTGATAGTTTCCTCTTCTTTGATCTCAGTTTCCATTGCATCTGGCATTGGGAGCTTGATTGACAGTGAGTGTCCTCAATCCTGATGCCAAGAGTGATGCATTATTTCTGTTTTTTTCTGGTGCAGTGAAAAGGCCAATTCTAGTCAGCCATTCATCTACAAAGACATACTCTCCCTTTAGTATCTCAACATTCCTATCCAATGAGTTCAATGAGGTTTTAAGTGTTGTCAATATACATGTTTAGTGTCATGTCTGTTTGTTCATTACTCCTTGGGACCCATCATATCAAGTTAACAATTTCCAACTGTCAGGCTTCCATAATTTCTATTATCTCACTGCCATATATTATTGAAAGTATGGGTAAGACTGGTAAGCCTTGTGATAACCTATTTTTAGCTAATTTCATGTCACTTCTCACTCCATCCAGGCATATTTCTGCCTGTCTATCACTAAGAAATGAGGGCCTTCCACTTTACCAATGATAGGAGAATTCCCTTTCTTCTCATTTTGTGAAGTAGTCTTGCATAGTTCACATTGTCAAAGAATTCTGAGATATCAAAGGTTAGTACTGTTGTTACTTTACCATGGTTTCATGCTGCCTGTATGTCCCTTCTGTGCATGAGTAGTGTGTCACTTGTAGAGCTGCCCTGGCAACCTCCAAACTGAGTTGGTGAGACTAAGTCCTCTCTTCTAACTAGATAGCCTGACCTCTTCACAACCAGTCCTTCAAGTACCTTACCTAGGCATTCAAGTAACTGGATGTAAGCCCTGGGCTCTGAATAGTCTGACTTTTTCAGTTTTCTCAGTGCTACAGCTACTGCTTTCCGCCACGGTTTGGGGTGATGTCCAAGATTTTGGATGACTTCGGCTTTCATCACAAGCAGATCCCCAAGAAACCTGAGATATCTCATATTTTTTCTCCCCCATGTAGAGATGCCACAGACATTCCGGTAGGAGGTGCATTTGCCGTGATAGGTCTGTGGCCCTGCCAAAACTCAGATTCCGCGATATTGCCATTTATACGCTGAAAGCCAAACTTCTGTACAATGACCCACGATGTATTATATCCACCTTCACGCCCTGCTTCTGCATCCTCCATCGAGAATCAAGAACCTCTGCAGCCGTCAGTCCTGCAATCTCAGTCTGCTATACGAAACAATTGCACTTGCTTGTCAAGTTCTTTCATCGACTACTTGTTGTATTAGGGCTTCCTTTTGTGTTGCAAGTTGGACTTTTTTGACGTAGCTGGCGCGCCGTCCCATAGTGAACATATAGTCAAGTTTCTAGATAGAGAAAAAACTAAGAAGTAAAAATTGTGTTGTGTAGAGCGCGGCGTTTGAAACATGTCGCGTCAGGTACACATTTCAAATAATGGTTGGTAGGGATGCCGAGCTGAGTTTGAAACTTTGTCGCGCAGATCCATCCCTCCATGTTTGAAGCTTTCCTGAGCCACTCTCATGCATTGTATATGCTCAGACTATAGTAGATTAATGTATTTTATGTCATAATAATGGCATGCTTCTTTGGAGGAATATTGGATCTAGTTCCATGTATAAAGCCAGAGACAGAATTTCAAGCTTTCTCGCGACTTTGATTTTTCTTACTTTTCTCTCAACCTTGAATATAGAATGAATGAATGAATTTGGCTTATATCGCCAGCAAGCCACAATACAGGGCTAAGAGGCGGGGGTACAGTAACTAACGTACTCTACTCCGGTTTGGTGCGATGGTATCGGTAATGGTGATGTACAGGTAGTGTAGTGTTGTGGTATTGGAACTTTCCTCGCAAAGTTTGTGGGACATGTGTGATATGGTAGGGTACGTCGCAAAAAGTACGTTGCAATCAGGGTTGTTGGGGTAGGTTTTGGAATCTGTATGGTATTGAGTGAGTGGGTGTAGCGGTTCCCTCTCGTCTTTGCATACGTGGGGTGTCTCTGTTCCCCGTGATGTGTATCGCCTTGCCCTATCGGTTTTTTTGTCTTTATTTGTTCTTCCTCGTCACTTCTCTCATCTTCCTCCCTCTTTCCCCAAATTGTCCTCTACCAGCCCGTAGTCCCTTACCCAGTCTCCTTCCATCCTGATCCACCATCTTTCCTCCTCTTCGTTGTTCTCGTCGTCATCCTCTCCAGGTTTTGTTTGATCTTTGCGAGTTGTGCCTGTCTTGATGAAGGCTCCGGTTTTTGGTAGGAATTTCGCCATTGCCTCCAGACCCTCTTTAGTGCCCAGTAGCTTGCTTGACTCCATTTGTTCATTGACCTTTCTGAGTATGTGCCTATGTTCTTCGTATCTCGGGCATGCTTGCATAATATGTTCCCTCGTTTGGTACCGTATGCCACATATGCATCCTGTTTTCACATCAAGTACGAATTTCGCGTAGTACTCACCGATGAACGCGTGTTTTGTGCGGCATTGCGTAAGTCTGCTAAACACTTCCCTCGTAGTGTGGATGACATGCTCCCATTGTTTCCACTGTGGTCGCAGCTTGTTGCTGTCGCAAAACCCCCAGTGGGTGGTGTTCTTTGCCACTCTTTCCTCCACTGTTCCAGGATCTTATCTTTTGATCTTCTTTTTGCATTCATCAGTGTAGTGGTGGTCTTGTATCCACAACTCGGCTCCTGCTTTGGCCTCTGTATCGCCTTTGACATCTTCGTGGGCACCACCCAATGCTTACCGTGTGTCCTGGATCTTCTGCCAGGACCCTTAAATATAGAATCTGAGCTGGAGGAAATCATAGAGAATATGTATAGCATTGCAGAAAATATTTGCGAAAAGAATCAGAAGCAGGCGCAATATGGAGAAGCTATCTACCTGGTCACGTTTCATATCTGGTCGATCGACAGCACTTTATTCTGCAGTCATTGGTCTTGAAAAGAATTTATTGGCAGTATAATCTCTGATCGGACGGCGACAGCAACGCACCAAGTTGTCGATACATATCTATAGAATGAGTCACAAATTTGAGTGTCAGTGACAATTAGAGGTTTTTACAATGTCCCACCATTCTCGAGGTGTTACGACTTCTGAAAGCCGCTTGAGATTGAATGTCTGCGCTGGCGTTCGTTTCCCTCCACGAGATTATCATTATCATCTACAGCGAGGATGGCTGCGTCCATGTCCACAGCTCTCATTTTTGGCGGCCGGACTTCGGGAAGTGAAAATGACAACGGTTAGTATGGTTGTCAGGCGGCCACACTCCATGGGGCAATACGAGAAGTTGGGTTGGTTGTGCAGGCAATACGGGGATCGTGTTGTCCTGCAAATCCTTCCTGGCACCTTTTGTCATGTCCCGATGGCTACTAGGTTTGCGTGCATCCATGAAAAATACTATGAGGGATGAGTGTTGTACAGAGAGAGCAATGGGATGTCGATGAGGAATATGCAAGCCCAAGGCCATAGAAGTAATCACACATCATCCCATGTCAATGATGAATTGAACCATGTTGTCCAAAGGGGTCGGGGACTTGCTTGACGCAGCATGTGCGATGAAGTCTCACAATATTACTGATGTGGATTTCTCCAGGTGCTTGAGAACTACAACGTTTATTCATGATTATCATTGCCATGTCTGCATAGTCATAGGGATGTGAAAGTAGAGTTTTTGTGCTGTGGTCTCAGGAGTGTTTTGAAAAGAGCAAACCACAAATCAAACGACATGGTGGATGGCATCAAAACGTGGACATCGGATGCAAGTCGCTTGAGGATCGTGATACGATGATACGTAAATCGGAACTTCGATGCGTGGCAGGTAGATTCCCGTATTTAGGGGCGTGTAGCCCAACAATCATCCCAGATGTTGATTCAAGCATGTGTTGTTCCGAGCATGTGTGGAGTTTCAACAGCCCTCATAGGCCTTCGTGAACCCAAGGTCAAAGGTTATACTTGTCGAATGGAGATATCGCCAAACATGAACACGATGGACAGGGGTATTTCGTGTAGCCTAATCGCTTCATTATGGCAGACATCTGCTTCCTTCTGGCACTGCTGCTCATCTTGTCTCTTTGCACGATCGAAATGAATGGATACGAGTACCGGTTCCGGTATGTCATTCACGGCCACAAGTTCTAGTATAAATGCGGCTGACTTGCAGGTGAATGCTTGATAACCCACGACACCCTCAAATCCCATATACCATATCGGCGCCGAGAGTTGTGGCCCTCATGCCTATCAGTACTGTCAAGACTTCAGATGTCGATGTCCTCCTTATTGGAGCTGGTCCCGCTGGTCTTATGGCGTGCAACGCGCTTGTTAAGGCGGGAATCAGTGTTCGCATAGTGGACAAACGGTCAATATCATACATCTCAAGTCGTCAATGAAGTTGCTAATTCCAATGCAGTCCTGTCAAAGTTGCTGCTGGTCAAGCAGATGGGATCCAGCCAAGAACTGTCGAAGTGCTGCAGGTTAGAATGTCAACGTTCTATCCATGTGTACCACTCACTTAATGACTAGAGTTACGGTCTAGCGGACCGTTTGTTAGCAGAAGCTAATCAGTTACACCAAGTCGTAAGCTGACCGTCATGGTTCAAGTGCACAATACTGATGTCCATGGTTCCTTCCTACCAGGCTTTCTACAACCCCAACCCTGAAACTGGGGGGATTGAGGTCCGTCCGACTTTGCTTCTTCAAATGAGGTTTTCTGAAGCCTCAAAGCTTACCAGCAGGGTAATTGACATTCAAGACGAGACGACGCCTTACCCATTCGAGGTACTTTGTAGAAAGATTTTCTTTCAAAACCGAGCTCAAGGTATCTCCAGACAACCCTGCACCAAGGTGCAATTGAGGACATATTCTTGAGTTCTATGAAGAGTCACGGAATAGAAGTTGATCGCCCAGTCTTACCGGTATCCATCCAGATCTCACAGGACGAAAAACACTCAACAGATCAAGATGTATACCCCGTTCGTGTACGTAAATTTGGAAGATTCTTTCCGACCTTCTCTAATCCATTGTCTCCAATAGGTAGTTTTAAAACATGTGGATCGACTTGAAGGCCAGGATGATTCTGAGGTCGTTCATGCGAAATACGTCATTGGGGGAGACGGTAAGTATGCACTTTGATGCCACATGTGGCGGAATCCGTTTTTTTCTGATGTGTTTTCAACAGGCGCTCATTCATGGGTCAGGAAGGCCTTTAATATTGAAATGGAAGGCGAACAGACAGATTACGTCTGGGGTGTTGTTGACATGATACCTGATACCGATTTCCCGGACATTCGCAATAGATGCGCGATTCACTCTAATTATGGATCCTGCATGTTGATCCCGCGGGAAGATGATAAGGTTCGGCTTTACATCCAATTGGGAAGTTCGCAAGGGGTCGACGTCTCAAGTGGGCGCGTAGACAAGGCTCAGATGGGACCCGAGCAGTTGCTTGAAGTTCGTCGTTCTCTCATCATAGGTAGCTTCATAGATGATCTAATCCTGACTCCAGGTTGCGCGGAGATCAATGGCGCCTTACACCATCGGGCAGCCAAAATCCATTGACTGGTGGACGATATATAGAAGTGGGTTGATTGACCTGGTTCCGGTCTACACATCTTTGATATCTCTTTGAGTTGGACAACGTGTCGCTACCAGCTACTCCGTCGATGGTCGCGTGTTCATTGCGGGAGATGCGTGCCACACACATTCACCCAAAGCAGGTATATAGATATTTTTATGCTCGTCAAAGGGCAATGACCACTATGTTCAAACAGGTCAAGGCATGAATGCAAGCATGAATGACACACACAACCTCGGTGAGCGTCATGCTTCAATTTCATGTGACTTTTTTCATCTCGTCTTTTCAGCTTGGAAGCTAGTTCATGTCATTAGAGGTTGGGCAAAACCCTCATTGCTCAACACGGTGAGCATTGTGTGCCTGCAAATAGCTTTCTTGTGCCTTCTAATCAACATCTGCGCACCCTTCTAGTATGAGCTCGAGAGAAGAAAATATGCACAAGATTTAATCGACTTTGACAAGCAATTCTCAAAGATGTTCTCTTGTAAGATCCAATCTGCTGAGAACCACGATGGCGTTTCTGCAGCAGAATTCACTAAGTGTGTTTATCCATCAGAGAATTCCCGACTTTCAGATCTTCCTGACTAAGTTCCACAGCGCATTCAGTAAATTTGGCGGTTTTACCAGCGGTATTGACATCTGCTACCAAGAATCCGTTATCGTACATACTCGCCACCAAGCTGTAGCCAGAGGTTTAGTGATCGGCATGCGAGTACCTGCCCAACAGCTCACTCGTGTTGCCGATGGTCGTCAATTCGAGATCCAAAATCTCTTACCTTCCGACACCCGCTTCAAGGTTCTCGTTTTCATTGGTGATGTGTCTGATGCTATCCAGATAGAGAAAATGAATAAACTTGTAGGAGATATGGGGGGAAGTGATGGCTTCTTGAGACGTTATTCCCCTTGCGGGAATCTCTTCGCTGCATTTGATATAATCACCATCGCCTCAAACAATGTCAGCATACGATACACCGATGTACCAGACCTTCTTCGGTCTCACTGGTCAAAGTGAGTCCCTTCTTGTTCAAGCTAAGCACAAAAATCTTATTTTTGTTCATAGACTATACGTTGATAGGCCCACGCGGACTGGGGGTGGAAACGCGTATGTTAACTACGGCGTTAAACCTACCGGCGCAGTGGTGATTATCCGTCCTGATGGCTATGTTGGTGCAATTGCACCATTTGATCATGTCGCTGACCTGAACGCTTATTTTGAGGCAATTGCGAAGTAGGCGAGGACGGAAGGTGATAATACTGTCTGTGTGATCTGATTTTCTAATGTATGAATACGAATACAAACGAAGAAAGGTATAGCTATTAGGGTGATAAAGTTACATCCTGGGTAATGCGAAATATCTAGAATACAATGATATCAACAGCAACCTGACACCAATAGATCTGACTGAGAACAGTGGAAGTCTGACTCTACCTATTCACCCTCTTGTAGAAGAGAACATAAGCCTCGCTGGTCTGAAATCGTCAAATAATGAGGCTCAAGGTGCTGAAGGGACTCACTACTACTGGGCCTGTCAGTCTTGAGATACTCAAATCACTAATGTGATACCAATCTCGACACAATTGGACATGAGCAGTATCTGTCGCGTTTGAGTAAGGATGAACTTTGAATAGGAAAGAAAGACTCACAATGCCCGGAATTCAGCTGCCCCCGGTGATTGGTCACAGCATATAGTTCATACTTATAAGGTCCGACCTGAGTCCGTGGATCCCCACTTGGACCGCCGCGTGGCTCATCAGGCATGTCAGGAGAGCCATAAAACTCTAGATATCTGGTTGGACAATGAACAAAGGTGTCGATTTTTCCCGCACTATTGCCACTTGTCTGAAATCGTTTGAGGTGGATGACCAGAATGGGTGGCAGACGGGCCAGGCTCAGACGTTTTGTAGCATCTCGCTTCTTTTTACACGAAGGGCAGTCCCTGGAGATAACCTAAGAGAGATTCCTTCGTTCAATCAAAGTTGAAGCTTACCAACGGTTGTCTCCCTTCAGCTCTTCTGTGCGGAAAAGATTATCAAGACAATCCTGCAGATTTATGGTACCGCGCGACCAAGGGATCGACAGCTGCAGAATGGAGAATGCATTGTATGTCGTCGAAGTCTATATGGAGTCAAAGGTGAGTTAATAGGTAAGGAAAAGCTAGGTCCTTTGCCCACCCTTCCACAAATCGAGCATTGAAGCCGATTCCTGAATTGTCCTTGGAAGAGGTCGACAATAAAACTGTCGTTAGATTTTCGCCATCTAGTCCATTCCTCATCGATTGCCCTCCGGGGGTCTCGCAGTTCCAACACGTCTTCTTGTTCCGGTGTAAGTGGAAGGTGAATCGGCTTGTCCCTAACCCGATTCAGATCCTCGTGTATGTTGTCCAAAAGGAAGGTAAGGAACTCCTGAGAGTCGTGTTGATTGTGGCCTTCGTACTGCTTATCCACTTCTCGTATTGCTGCCTGGATTGACGAATCAAAAAGATAAGGATGAAAATAGCTTCGAAAACGAAGACTGAGTGAGAGAGCTGACCAAACATGTGAGGAGTTTCCGTCTGATATCAAATTCCCTCTTCATCCACATATCTTTCAAAAGCGATTGAAAAGCGTTTATGACTAAACCCTTTGAACCCAAAGGATTATTCATGTTGACACATTCATTCCATTGATCACCTGTGATCATAGATCGTCCTTAGTAAACGAATAGTTGGAGCGTGTCCAAAAGTACGAACCCTTGAAGAAATCCAAAAGCGGCGCCGTCGCATACAGACATTGCAATGTCGCATTCATGTAACACGTATTCCTAAGATTAGGAAGCCCACAAACAGGGTCTAATGATTCTGCCCAATAATGGGGGAATACAAAAGTGTACGGCACTCCAGGCGGTGAAACCACTGGGACTACCGTCGCGGGTAATCGAGACCAATGATCTTGTCGCTCAAGCGTCGATGATGCTACCGGCGGCGGTGGCTGCGGCATTGACGGATTAGAAAGTGCTGGATATGCTATCTGCGCAGTACGCAAACGAAGATCCGATACTGCATCTTGCGAGGGGTCGTCATAATCCGTTCTCTTGCGTGATAGCTGTGAAGGATTGATAGACGCTTGAGGTAGCGACGCGATTCCAGACACAGGCGTGATTATTGGTGTGAGCGAAGGGTAAGAAAATGGAGATAAGCCGCTGTAAGAAATAGTAGTAGGGGCAGAAAGCTAAAGCAATGACAAGTCAGTTGGATCGGAAGAACGGTAGGTACGGTTGATGAATGTACGTTGTCACTACTTCCTGTTACGGACGAGGAAGAATGCTGCGCCCGGCCATTCAACGGAGATATGTAAGGATTATTTGTTGCTTCCACAGGATACCTGTGAAAAAATAAGAGCAATTCAGTAAGAAGACAGAGTTAGTGCAAACCTTGTATGACCGAAATCACGATCTAGCGATGAACTCGGGCGACGGACAGGTGTGCTGTTGTTTGAAGATTGATCAGATACGAAACTTCGGCTGAATAGGGGAGGCGAAGCCATCCCATTTGTATAAAATGGGTTATTGGAAACGTTCCTACACAGAAGTGGAGAGCTAGATGAGGATATCGTTGGCGTAAGGACTGTACTTGGGACGTCCGAGGAACCGAAAGCACGCCGCCACGCATGATAACCACCCACTAGGAGCATCGGTTGCCTTTTGAGAAGTTTCTGTGGAGTTCGTGGCGAAGCAATGAGGCGGTTCAGTATTGACAATGGCGTACTACTGGCCCCAAGATCTTTGGAATGATCATCATAGAGGACAACGATCTCGAACTTGTCCCGGTTTGAAAAGACGGATCTTTCTTCTGACGGTGCGTTCGACATAGCTTGTTCAAGCTCCAAGATTGTTAGGCTGTGCAGTATCGTCAATTTGGAAGATGACAATTGTGCTTGGACATACTTCTCATCCCAAAATAGCGAGGGTTCAACACAAGCTATGGCGGCACCCTTGTATTCAATGTGCCCATTGTAGAAGTCAGATCTGTTTCGGACATCAAGGAGAAGGATTTTATGATGATCGAGATACTCGAGGAGCTCTCCTGCAGTTAGAGTCCCTGACACTGGAATTATAGGTTTGTTATTGGGCTGCTGTGAAAGAGTGGATGATGAAAGGGCTGAGAATGTAGAGGCTGGACGAGATAAAGAGAGTTTGTCAGGAAATCCGGGTCGGTCGGAAGTCGTGGGGTTCGCTAGAGAACCATTGAATGGAACGTTAAAGGGTGCTTCAAGCTCTTCTATGGTTGGAAAGGATTGTGAGAATGAGGCGATCGGAGAGGCAGGACGAGATGGATGCAACGAAGGTGGGATCATAGTTCGGGGTGATTGGGGAGCTAGAGTGGCTACCGACTTTGGCGAAGCCGCTTCTATGGAAGCTGGTGTTGAAACCCGAGATGTAATTTGCTTCGGCGAGCTTGGCAGAGTCGATTCGAAAATGGTTCGAGAGAAGCGTTTAAGAGGTGCTGGGCTTCCCAGAGACAGACCGTTGCCTTCAAGAGCCTTCTTCCTTTCAGCGATGGAAGCAACACCTGTGTTCTCACGGAGACTGATGAATATTAGAAGAATTCTTAGAAAGGCGTAAAATGAGATACGCACGATAGAGCCGGCTCAAATGTCTTCAGTTTTTCCTCAACCGACCTTAAACGTTCTCCCAGATCAGTCTAGAACCAAAAAATATTATTGAAAGGCAGACAATCAACAACTCGAAAGCGGCGCACCTTCAGTGCCCCGTCCATCCCAGTATACAAACTAATCCTCTGAGTATCTGGATGATCCATTGCCTTTTTGACAAGACTAGCTGCCATGACAAAATTCTTGTAAGCTTCAACAAGCTCGCCCTTTCCTTCATGATCTCTTCCGGTGAGATACTGCTTCGATGCCACCGCAAGCATGTTAGTAGATGATGTTCCTAGGGTTTCCTTCCGGACGAGGCTTATCGCATGTTCCTTAATCGCCACGAGGTCCACCTCATTATTTTGTGCATTAGCTCTGCTGTGACTCGCTGCAGCGGAATTCGTTTAGTGCGTGTTCGGCAGCATAGCCGGCGTCGTCTTACCCAGCTGCGAAGAACCAAAACCGGGCAAACCTGGAGGATTGGGCAAGACTGTGACTCCAGGCATATTAGCAAATATCCAAGGGAGTCAGAGGCGCCAGATGTTCAACAACGGGAGAAACAAGCCCCGCCGCGCTGATCAGAATGGGTATGGTCCACGAAATAGCGTGATTATGTAATTTCTCGGTCTGCAACTGCTAACTAGCCACTGGGGGCATCCCAAGTCTCGGGAAGGCAACGTTCTCGTCAAGGATAAGTTGTAGCCAATGCTAGTGTCCCTATGTACAAGATGAATTATACTACACTCGGCATGCTCCCATTTTCCCTTTCCGAGGGACACTCTCACGGATTCATGATAAAATGGACTTCTGACAGTCCATGGCACAGTCAAGCTGGGAGCTAGCAAAAAAAAAGTCCACTTTAGAAAAAGTCTCTAGAAATCTTACCAGTTACATAGTCAAACCCTGATTGCACGAGCACGTGATCTGACGCGAATCGAACATCTTGACCACCCAGCTTGACTAGATCCTCCGTAGTACCAACGAGCTGAATCCATGATGGTCACGATAGATACCCCGGTAAAGGGAGAAAATTGTGATGTCTTTTTTCCTACTCTGGGATCTTCTCCAATCGACAATCCTATCGCTTCCAATGACTCAGCAAGTATGGACTACATCAACGCTCAGTTGGTGGCTCACGGCTTCGTCCGGTCTCCTGGCATAGTTCTTGGGAAAATAACGAGTCCTGATTCGGAGAGAACTGTTAAGTGTCTCTTGGGAATGTTGAGTCAACGTGTGGTGAGCCTGGACCTTGTAAATTCCGACGATTGTTGATCAGGCTCTAGGAAGACATGTCTAGGACAGAGGAGCTAACGACGAAGCTCAGAACTCTTACATATGACTACGAACGTCTTAGCTCGCTGCACAAGAATGCCAAAGAAGCAGCTTCAAATGCAGAACGAGAGATGAACGTCTATAAATCTCGTTTCACGTTTGTCCAGCCTCTTTTGAACATTCTAGCACGCAACTAATAGTTTACCCATCAGTGCTGCAAATCGCGCACTGCAGGCTAGTGAGGTGGCTCACAAGCAAATTACTGCGGAACTTCAGCGCACTCGCACCATAGTTCAAGGCATTAGAGCAACCCATCAAACTGAGCTAAAGAAAAAGGAGAAAGACATAGAACGTATGGCTGAAAAGTGGTCAAAGATTGCTGTCGCACAAACCAAACTCATGGCTATACCAAGTGGTCTGCAGTGTGCGAATGTCTCTGTACTCGCTGGCTCAGAAAAGATAGGGAATCGTTCGAACTTCTTAGAAGTTGCTTTGCAAGAGGCGGAGAAGGCGAGAAATCAACTTTTAGCGGAGAATTTTTCCGTTCGAAGACTGGTTCTGAATACTGTCAACGAGATACAATCAGCGTTACACCATGTTCGACTGCCCGCAGCTGAGAACGCCGAAGAGGTAGCGATAATCCCTTTTCTGAATGATCGTTGATCTAACTGCTTTTTCAATCTAGCCGACCTCGTTCACGCTGACGACTCTTTTTCCTTTGCATCCACCAGACAACGCTGAGACTAAATTGAATAGGGTCTTGACAGACCTGAGAGGTACCTTGACAGCATTGTCGCAGAAATCAAGCGCCGAGGTCGCAGCACCTCCACCTAGTTCTTCTCTATTGCGGGGCGAAATTCAACAACTACAAATCGTAATACGAAATTTGCAAGAAGAACTTGGTAAGTTATGGTCGCCGTATTTTGCGTTCTGAGGTAGCTGAAGCTTCGCTGCAGAAGAGCAACGACACCAGTCTGTGGCACAAGCCGAAGAAACTCGAACCACGTTCGACAAATTCGTAGACGACCGTCGAGCTGGGACTAGTGAGATTGGCGAGATGAGCGTGGAATTGTTGACTTCGCCGTTACGTGACGCGGAACGAGAGCGTCTCGATGAAATGAAAAGGGACCTTGATCAGGAACGTCAGAAGTTCACAGAAGCAGCCATCCGGCTAGGAAAGGAAAGAGTGGATATCCAGGTATGCTCTCTTAAGTTTAAAAACACTAAAATCACCTCACAACAATTTGTACAAGACGGAACGTAACAAACTCATGGATGAAAAGCGTTCATGGCGAACGGGCATGATGCTTGCCGAACTACCTCCAACCCCACCCGTCGCATTGCCACAAAAATTATCTCCTCTCCTTCAATCGCCCCAAAAAATACGTCGGAGATCGCCAGCAAAAGTTCGAGTGGGAAAAGCAGGTACTAGCGCTATGAGGAAGACAACACGTATCTCGAGGCGATCGTCCCTTGTTACGCCTCCCAGAATACTACCTTCGTTCGAAACGGAGGTTCAACCACCATTACCCGCCCTCGCCCTCAATGCCAAACCACTCATCGCATCCCTTCTCCCGACATCATTCGTCCTCCCCCCACCCTCGCCACATACTTCATTGCCCGCGCAGCCGGCCATACTTGCTTCAGCAATACAGCCATTGCCGCGAGAGCAAGGAACACCTCCCCAAAGTACAACTCCTCTTTCCCCGACGCCGTCTTTCGAAAATGAAGAAGTGACTTTTCCAGAAACACCACCACCTGCTCAACGCCTCTTTCCAGTCGCTAAACCTCTCGCACAGCGCATGATTCATGCATACTCTCCAGCTAGGCCCAGCCCTCTGAGTCGTATTTTAATGTTGGGCAACTCGCCAGACAGTCCTGAGGCGTCGAGTTCAGGATCAAAATCAAGATCAGAGGACATATCAAGTCTTGAGCCTGTCATTGAGGAAGACGAACGGATACCTGGCTTTGAGGAATCAGGAGCCTCTCCCGTACAAATGTCGTTGGCTGCTGAACTTGGAATTCCAGAGTCACCTCCAGACAGCCCATCACACGAAAAGAAACTCGAAGGAAATGTAGTCGATTGTTCTGCAGTCCCGACTACGGTCAAAGGGCGCACGCTGGAGCTCAATCCCAAGCGATTCACAACTCAGGAGAAAGGCAAGGCGAAGGCTACGCGTGCTCCACATGTGGTGATCGGACGCAGCAAGGAAAACAGTACCACAGCGAAAAGAAAGGTATCCATGGCTCCACGGAGAATATCAACCCCTGGCAGTATGGGCGAGAAGGTCGCAAAACCTCCAGCCATACCTAACGGTGTTTCGACATCGCGATCGCGACTCATGACGAAACTCCCTCAGTCGTCACAAGGGGGACCTCGCAGAGTTCTTATGAATAGCGAGGCACCTCCTGTGGGAAAAGGCTGGAGGGGCTGATCAACATCTCAGTCGGGGTACCTTCCCTTCCTGTCACGTCCGGAATTCCTTGTCTTGATACCCTTTCTGTTCATTATATGTATCTAAATCCGTTTACTGGCAATAGTAAATAATATTAAGGTCTAAGCAAACGCTTGACCCAGATGATGAATCCCGTTCAGCCCATTTGCCTGCTCGACATCGAAGTGACACCTGTGGCACATCCAGCGCGTATAATCACTCGAGATAATGCGTGAAGCGTTGCTCAGCGACATGGGGTAAAACGCAGGAGAATACTGAGAATGGCAGCGATAACATTCGGGTTCTGGCATGGGAGGCTCTGGTAGGGGGATAGTGCTGACGTCCCCTCGCACGTTAAGTATCTGGTCCAGGCGTCGAGCCTTACGTAGGAGAGCATGAGCTTGCCCTACAGGTGCTTGTTTGTATGCGTGGCAATACACTTGAAGAGCAGTCTACAAAAAAGCTGATTTCCTTGCAAACATGGAGAAGTAGCGAAATAGCATACCTCGCCGCCTTCATTGGTCTCACAGATGTCGTATATGTCCCGTTTAGAGTGATCATGGTCTTTGCACGAGATGATAGCATTCATGCACCCATGTTCACCCTTAAATGTAGTCATGGTGGTCGTATCCCTGCGGCTGCTCTTCACCTGGAAGAGTGTAAGTGGATGTTTTGTAAAAAAGAAAAAAAAAAGAGGAGGATTACAGGCTGGATCTCAAAACCAAATTTATGACCTTCCTTCCAAGCACAAGAAACATGGTACTCTCTTGGACAGTCATTGCATCGCACGACAGAACCACCGGGTCTGGCGCAGATGCTGCACCTCTGAAGACGAACCATAAATTCAGCTATTCAAGCTGAGATACAGAACGTTAAACTCACTGTGACCCAGCGATGTCGAGCTATCGTGCTTAGACCTTCAACAAGTCGAAGCTTAGACGCATCCGTAAATGCCAACTCGGTAATGAACACGGCACACAAAACGTGTGCCCATCCCTGGCCCTCAGTAGGCTTGCATGCACGGAGGAAAGAATCTGACGGCGGATAGGGTGCATGTTTCCTCTCCTGTGCCGTCGCACGGGGACACAGGAGGCATTCAGGGACCTATAGAGGAAAATTGGGACGGCTGATCCGATGTGGAGCTGATTGCATACCACAGAAGCCTCGAGCGTTTCTTGGTTACGACACAATTCGCATGTCCACTGCTCTAATTGAGTAGGATCGACGATCTCACCACATGAACCTGGACGTGGTCTGAATACGACGACAACGTTAACCGTCTGCCATTAACAACTCACCAGCATGGGCTCGAATTTGACAGTTCTTGCATTTGAGAACTTTTCCAATTGGACCATTCTTCATACAAGCAAGACACCGAAGCTGCGGCACGTTACCTACGGCCGGGGGAGGGGTTGAGGCGGCGGACGTAGACGTCTATGGTTTCATTATCAGCGATAACTGTGTTGAGAAAGCATTAATGAATAACAGCCTTACTCGAGCTCGTTTTGTCGAGGGTCCAACGAGAGGCGTACCCTCCCGTTTATCCAATCTTGACTTCCCAGACGTGATTGCTTCGTCCCGTAGAGGACGTACAACTAGATCTGCATACTTTCTCCAGCCCGTGCCACAGCTGTCACACATAATATCACTTGATAGTCCCTTGGGTGCTTTCCACCATGTCGAGGACTCCCGTGTCCTGCACGCTGCACAGGTGGGTGGCTTGGAAGGTTGTTCAATAATGGAACCTTCATCGTCGGAAAGACCAACTCTCTGACCCTCTAGAACTTGCTCCGGGCTTTCAAATTTCCGGTGCTTCATTTTCTGACGAGGGCCACCCTTGACAAAGCGTCTATTCTCTTCACCAACTTTGGCGCTGTGGAGAACTTGTCAGTTGTCAATCGACGTCGATAAATAGCCGCTAACCTTTTCCATAAACCAAAATAGCGCACCAGCTCAGGCATCTTCCTGCTCGGAATCTGTTCTTGAACCGCACGAAGCTCAGCTCCATGAATCCTGATAGCCGTTTCAAAGGCATCAACTTCATCCTCAATCCATTCCCGATCCGTATACAACGTTTCGTATTTCTTCCACTTAGAAGTCTTTAGTAGATGGTTTGCGATGCAGGAATAATGATACCTTTTCCAAGCGTAAAGGTGACTTCATATTGACCGAAGTCAATGGCTTCGCCGCCAGGGCCGCCTCGGAAAATCGTCGTACAACTTCTGTGAGCCAGTCGACACTGGACTGAAGCTTTGAATCATCTGTCAAGCTAGCTTTGCATGCTTCCACTCGAAGGTCATTAGGAACATTCTATCAAAAGTAAACCGGAGGATTATCTTTACCTTCGGCAACTAAACGCAATTGATCGATTACGTAATTTAACGGAAGCCCATCACTCACTTTCTGCGTCCGTGAGGGTATTGATAATTCCCAAATTCTCAATCGTATTGTCACCTCCTCTTTCATCAGGTTCTGTTGGAAGATAAGAGACTTTTTTAATAAATGAACTAGTGCTAACCTGAAGGATTGATATCCAGTTCAGGCGCAGGTGCGACGTTCGCCTGAAACTTCGGTCCATGACGAGTGGCAGTGCGGGGAAAGATCAAATCATCCGGATCTAAATCATTCATTGGGATATTAGCAGCGTCATCAATGATGAGAGATTTTCCTACCGAGGGTATCTTCTGCGACAGTGTGTTGCCTTTGAATGGTGAGGTGAATGTTTGGCGAGCAGATCGCACAAGACTCACCCGAAGTATCTAAATGGCCACATCTTGAAATGTTTAACAACCATGTTTTCTTCACGTTCTGCTTGCGATTTATCCTTGCGAGGACGACCTCTCCCTCTCACCGCAGGGGCGTTGGTCTTCTTTGTCACAGTCACAGGTGTGGCGTGACGAACATCATGGCTATCCACCTCTTCCTCGTGCCGACGGGAACAGGGGGCACATGTCCAGCCATAACCTCTAGAGGGTTTCGCCGCTAAAGGTGGTTGTACGCACCGCATATGAAAGTACCGCTTACAACGGTCACATTGGACAGTATCAGGGCTAGTGGAGATAAGTTGTTTTAAGGCAGCAGGATCAGTGAATGCTGAACCACCTACTTTGCACACCATTCCTGGCAGGTATTGCAAAGACGAATTATATCAGTTAGGTCGGGTATAACCTCCTTCTCCGCCACGACATACTCGTAGCGAGATATCAAAGTTTCACGTATATTATCAGGCACTAGAAAAATCGGTTCGTGTGTCTGGAGATGTAATCAAGTACTCCGACCAAATACTTACGATTCCTGACATCAGTGGCTGGTATGATTTCAAACTCTTTTTTCACATAGGGATCGAAAAGACGATTAAAGTAGAAACGATCAGGACGTTTCTTCCACCCAGCCAAGTCGGATATTTTGTCTCGGTGGACCACGTGGCACTTGCCCCTAAGTTGATTGATGTCGCACACTTCCGAGAATATAGCCGCGAGAAGCAAACGAGAATCTGTGACAGAACGGTCGCTGACGTCCCCAGGACGATAGTACCAGGCGAGCCGGACGCGAGTATAGAGATAAATCTCAGCTTCCGGCCCCTTAGGAATATCCTCGGGCGGGAGGAATTCCATTATTCGAGCGATCGAATAAGGTGTACCGTCCCGAACCGACCAACTTGGGGAACAGTAAACATGATCTGCGAAAAAAAAAATTAGGAATATGCCCTAAAAAAACAAAGGGAAACTGATATAATTATACCGTTTACTTTAACCTCCTCACCGTTTTTGAGGAAAACACGAGAAGGCATGAAGGGGAGCTGAGCTTGAAAACTATGATAAAGCGGGAAAAATAGAAGACGAGGACACAGAACACTAGAGTAAAGATATCTTTGATAATATGAATTTGATCAGGATTCCGGTTGGAAGGGGTCACTAAGCGCCCCGTTTGAAGTGAGGTGGAAGGAGGAACAAGAAAGGGATTCACACTCCGACGTCGATGGAAAGTGGGAAATAGTGTTGGTGGCACAGATGACGGAAGGCACAGTTACCTGAACGAAATTGTACAATTTCCTGTCTGAGAACATTCTGGTGATTTCACCACAACCTGGAATCACCACAACTTTGATCAGTCTCAGCATCAGTTTCTGACCATAAGCCTGGGACAACCTTAACGGTCACTACGGTATCTGCTTCATCATCCTGCCTCGGCATTAATATGCAGATTGAATTGAATTTGGGAGTTTATACGAGTTCAACATTTCTATGATCTATCGAGTATGTAACAGGTAGAGTTGAAATGAAGCGTGGCCCACTACATTCACGGGCTCATGCAGACAATTTACATGTGGCGAAATTAGAGGTCTCGATTATTGAAGGCACGCGGAAACGTATTGACTTGAACGCCGATGATAGATAGTTCTGGTGATGCGCATGGGTGTTAGCTCGTATATAAAACGTTGAACTTGAAGTAACTTGGTTAAAGTCTTGTTTCAATTATTTATCCACATCGAATTTTTGCCACATCAAAGTTGGAAACCCCTTTTTGCCGGATCGCGGGTCAAAGGTCCTGCTTTCGTCCTCCACGGTCTCAATCAGGAGTTCTCGTTCATGACCTTTTGGTCGTCTCATACACAGGACCCCAGCCAAAGCACCCTTACTCGATGGGCGGAGCAGGTCACTATGACTGCTTTCAAACTTGGTCGCGAGAAGGCTTGTTCCTCAAACGCAGAAACTTGTACTGCGCCGAGTGACGCTTTACCACTTCCTGTACTTGTAAAGGCCACTGCCCGACCGTCTCAGACTCGACGTCCTTGGTTTGCCGCCGTTACACTGTGGACGAAGTTCAAGCGACGTCTTGGTACCGTGCCAGCCACATCTAGTAGTTCGGCGATCGACGAAAGCGCGGAAAGTCATGTTGCAGGGGTGCCAGATGAGTCCATACAGAATGACGATGATCTTGTCGACGAGGTGATTGTGGATAGAGCATGGTCGGAGGATTTCACAAGTTCCGCAACACATTCTGATCAAGTCGGGAGTCCCGAAAAGTCCGGTGGAAGTCATCATGGTGGGAGAAGCGCCAGTGACCACGAAAGTTTTCATGGGCCTGAGGGTGCGGGGGGCATTCTGTCCATTGGTGTGCTGCTCCGATGGCGAATCTGGCCAGCTATAGTCAAATTCTTTAGCTCGAGCTTTGCAGACCCAAAGTCGGAAGCTAGTTATGCTCAGGTGCGATAAGGTCTATTTGAGACTGTCTGTCTTGATTTCCGGGACACAGGAGAATTGGTTCATCAAAAAATCACTTGCTTCTTGGGCCTCAGTATGGTTAATTCTCAACTGGGTTCTTGGTTGTATCTTTGCAAGGCCCATCTACCAGGTCTTTGATCAGATTGTGTACTACGGAGTAAGTTTGCACTTCTATAGTTTCGTTTTTGGCTAACCACTAGACAGATTGCTCCGGTATTGACCTTACCTATCATGTACTATTCTCATTGGTCACCGAGCTGGCGAATGCTCACATGGTACCGCAGTATCATGGTCATGTACAATTGGCCTCGCGACAGAAGTAATATCTATCAAGTCTTTATCACCTTTTCAATCTGGCTGTGGTAAGGCTATATCATTATTTGTAACAACCCGCTTATCCCAAGTCCAGGCCATTCTATTCATTGCTATTCATGTCAGTGGTTTGCCATCCCGTATGAATGCTCATGGCTTGATTATTTTCCAGTTATCTCTGTCCATTTTATCCTCATACCCCGCATGTGCACCTGAGCTGTCAGAACCGGGACTTTCTTGGAACATTTTATTATACAACGGTTGGGAGCTCTCTCCTTGTTTGTCAACGTCTGATTGCTATTGGTATGCAGGCACTGCAGGCCATCGCCTTATTTGGTCTTAAGTTGAATCGCCTGCCAGCAACAATTGGTGCAAGTACCTTTTTCGTGGTGTAATCTTCTTTTCTGTCCGTCGCAAAAATATTGTTTACCATAATTTTTTTTACAGTGCATGCACCCTCATGATACCACTAAGAAAAACCTGGGTTAGAAGTAGGATATCCCAGATCTTCTATTGTCTCTTGAACTGACAAATTCGTAAGGCATGATCAATTTCTTCCTATTTCACAGTTGTGAGTAATGCTTGACCATTGAGTCACTCTCAGAATATACAGCCACTAATCACAACTCAGTCTTGTTGTACGTTCATTATATGAGAGAAAACGCAAGTTCTACTTTTTCATGTCCCACAAAATGATTGATAGTCACTTCAGTCTGAGAGGCGTCTGTACACGTTGCGCGACCAACTAAAGGTTCAATATAAGGTATGTCATAACAATGTTTCGCCTAGGGAAATTCTCATCTTCCGATATCAGGCAACTCAGAAGGCCCAGGTTAATGAAAGGAAGGCGGCTGAATCTAAACGGCGACTTACCTCGTAAGCTTAATTATTCTTCCACGAAGAGAGTAATGTAGTGGATTGATCATCACAACCGTGGTAGATATATTTTTCATGATGAGTCATTGTTTTTGAACTTTCTTCTCTTATAACATCCTGTGTCATCACAGGTGCGAGTTCCTCTCAATACCGCCCGTGAGTCCTATTTATAATATTTGTGGTCACCTATAACTTGATCTATACATTTAGTTCTTGCAGTGCAAAATATGGGAGCGTCTGGGACAATAGCTAAAGAGCAGGAGATTGAATTCAGCGCCTTGGAAGGCAGCTTGAGCATGATGTCGAAAGGTTTGATGGCGTATAATCGTGCATGATGGTGACTGATCTCAATTCCAGTTCTCAATGACATGTTGGATTTGTACGGGTTGAAATGATTATAGTTCTGTCTCTTTCATTGATCATCTGTTTAGCAATCGAATGGACAGTGGTAAATTCGAGTTGTCGTCTACGGTGCGCCCTCGTCAAATTGATCTTCCGATCAATTGACAGAAACTAACCTGCCTCGTGCAGCCGTACGGATTCCACAATGTCATGCGATCGCTTTTCGTCCCGCTTTGCTTGACCACGAATGCCCGGGGTCTGGAATTCAAAACAGAATTGGACCCCAGAATTGATCAAATCGCACGACGTGTGGCTTATGAAGCGATGGGTAAGAGTGAAGAAGCAATCCAAAAACGCATGTCCGAACATCCTGATGTTGATGGCATCGTCGTTGGGGATGAATCCAGGCTTAGGCAAATTGTCACTAATCTTGCCAGGTTCGCCTGCCTATATAGTGTTTCAATTGCATCACTAACATGATCGTTGATAGTAATGCTTGCAAATTCACCCCTACTGGTGGCAAGTTGTCCATAAAAACGAAGCTGGTCCTGCCAGCCAGTGTTCCTAGTGCTGTTGCGTCCCGAGTGACGTCATCTGCTAGTGATTTACTATATGAAGTCTCGAAATCCAACGAGCATCCACCTTTGTCGATCTCACATCTAAGTCAACATAACAACGGAGGCAAGGCTCCCGGGCTAGAATACATTGTTGTGCGCATTGAAGTCACGGACACTGGTTATGGCATCAAGCCTCGAGATGTTGTACAAAACAAACTCTTTAGTATGTTCGTCGTATCCCTTATTGTCAAAGCTGATGCCTTCTAGCTGCATTCAATCAAACTGAGCAGGGGCGGCAGCAAGGTAAGCTACGAAGGGCCCAATTCCATAACCTGTTTTTGACTCTGATAACTAGGTGGAAAAGGCACTGGGCTGGGCTTGGCACTTGTTCGACAAATTGTCAAGCTCTGTGGTGGTCGACTTGGAGTCCGGTCCAAAGTGGATGAAGGGTCTACGTTCTGGGTTGAGCTCCCTTTAGGCGTTGGAGTAAAGACCTTGGCCAATCATAATTGCTTGGCTTCGGGATCCACGTACTCTGATATGGTTTCTATTTCTTTGAGGAATAAGGATGCCATCCCTGTGTCTTTGGAAGGTAATTCCATGACAATGATGACTGATGCAGTGACGGTTTTGGACGCTTCCCCAGCAACCAATGACTTTGGCCACTCAAATTCTGCAATACAGGGTCTCATGGAACAAGGTCGGTAGCGTCCTAAACCACGATGTTGATTGACAACCTCTTTCCATGTAGAAGGCCGAGTAGAATTGGTCTTGCAGAGACACGGATCTCGTTCTCCGGTCTTCACGCGTTCACACCCGTCTGATAATCTATTAGAGAGAATTGATCCAAACGATGACACCAGGCAGCGTTCATCTACTCAGTCACACCCTATCAAACTGCGCCCAACATATGTTCTAATGCCCAGCCCAGATTCCTTCAGCATCGATGATGTTTCGAACGTTTCTCAGGTTTCTAATCCACTTGCTCAATTCGACGCGGCCTGTACTCGCGGCAGCCCATCTTCAACTACTTCACCGATGTCGATTGAACCCGGTCTGCCCGTCCTTGTTGTTGATGACGACCAAGTTACTCGATCACTGATGACTCGTCTATTGACTCGTCTTGGATGTCATGTCTCGACAGCAGAAAATGGCGAAGTGGCATTGGAGATGATACTTGGGTCTGCCGGTTCAAATGCCTTGATTTCTACAGACGCTGCTGGAGACTCTCGGCCCGGACTGGAGCAAGAGCCGAGGTACGAGGACAAGGACAAATATGCCATTGTTTTCCTTGATAATCAGATGCCGGTTCTATCTGGGCTTCAGGCTGTCCAAAAATTACGATCGTGTGGAAGGAACAGTTTCATCGTCGGCGTCACTGGTGAGTCTAATTTTTCTTCGGTTTAAGTTACTCAAGGAGAGTGTGTCAGGCAATGCCCTTCCAGACGGTGAGCAGAGTTTGGTTTTATTCTCATCTGTTCTGTGGTGACGTGTATGTAGATCAACAGGAGTTTTTGGAGGCTGGTGTTGATCGGTATGACTTGAAGATTTATATATTTCAATTTCTGACGCCAGATGGTTTTTGGGCAGTGTCTTGACTAAACCCGTTCATGAACGAAGCCTAAGAGATATGCTAGTCATTGCTGAGGAACGCCGAAAAAATTCATTACGCGATACGCCTCCGTAGGACACGTAAGTATGAACAGTTGTATTATTTTGGGCTGATACTTGTATGGGTGAATCATAATACTTGGGCGAACTCACGGAGTCCTCTTGATAACTTACAATCGGGTTGATTATGCCCTCTATTGGGTTTCTATAGCCTTTGGAAAATCATCACATCGAGATGTAGTGTATCCATCATAATATATCTATATCTTATGATAGAGGTCTGCACAGATATCGTTCCTTATCCGAGCCGTCGGGTGAAGCCGAACTCCTGAACGAGACCACCTTTTTACTTATTGAACCACACTGCCTTTATGTCTGCTCCAGACGCGCTTTCTCAGTTGTCAATGCCTCAAGACACCTCTCCACCTTCCATGCCTCCGTCTCCCAGCCTAGGTCAATCCATTCCTTCCGCTCTTACATACACCGGTGTTCATCTATTCGACCAAGACTCCAAACTCTCTAGGAAACGAGAACGCGAAGTTTCGCTGGAACCGGTCAGCACTCCAAAGCCGGTTGAAGTGCGTTGTTTGATTATGCTGTTGCATAGTACAATGTCAAACGTTGTACAGGATGCCGATGCGCCTCGGGAGCGCAGGGACGCACGCACACCTGCCAAGAAGAACAAAACACAATTAGACCCCACTGAAGAGGAGGACGACCCCTCGCAATCCAGATCCAACTCGCATTCTCCTCCATTGAGTATCTCACCCCCGAACGAGATGAAGATTCGAGTCCGGCAAATAAGCCAGGGAGTTGAGGATATCAGCTGGCAAAACATGAACACCGTCACATCCGATAAGCATACTCAAGCTACTACTAGCTCCGTAACCGTCACGGTAGAAGAAAAGAAAGACAACGATGAGTCTTTAGATGGACCCGCCGCCGGCGAAGGTAAGTCGAATGACACATCGAAATTTCATGATTGTGTTATTGAAGTCACGAATTCAACAACTACAGTAGAGATGGTAGAGTTTGAAAGTGGTGACAAGAGCCTGAAGCGTAAGTTATCGGAACGTGGAGCCAGTCAAGGTCCCCCAGGTAGCACTCAACTGCCGCCCGAGCCTCTGAAACGACCTCGCGATGACGATCAGGATCAAAACCCACGAGAAACCAGAAGACCATCACCGCCGCCAGAACAAAAACCTCCAAAGTCACCGAAGAAAGCACCTGCGACCGTGAACGCGACTCCTAAGTTGGTGAGCATCAGCCTGACGCGTCTCTAGACCATTTTGATCATTCTTCACCCAGAGTGGGTTCATGGCTTATGCTTCTCCGAACTCCCCATTTGCTGCGGTCAAAGGCCAGAATGTATTTGCCTCCAACAGAGCAGCATCGCCCCCTCCCGCTCAACCTGTACCTGCATCACCTATCACCATTTTCGGTGGTCCCCTGCCAGGGGATATTCCGAGCTCCTCCTCGACCCCTGGGGTGAAGCGTACTGGTTTCGAAGCATTCGCATCGTCATCGTCGCCCTTTGCAGCCGCCTCCCGTGCAAAGTCACCTATATTAGGCTCTACGTCTAAGCTGGGCAGGGCGAAATCTCCTTCCAGACGGAGCCACTCGATAAATACCAATGCCTTCTCATCATATGCTGGTGGACTGCAGAGCTTTTCTATTCCCCCTCTCAAGCGTGCTCGGGCAGGCACACCTAGTAACGGTCTGGAAAACAAGTCAGGTCTTGGTGTCTCTGCCAGCGGCGATGATGGAGTATCATTTGATGACGGGGACGAGGATGATAAGGACGATGAAGGAAGCTTTAGTGCAAAACTCAGGGCTGGCAAGGACGACAACGACGAGAGTGTTCATATGGAGCAAGAGAATATCTACAATTTGACAGAACAAGATGGTATGCCGTTTAGAACCTTTTATGAAAACGTGCATTGATGCATGGATTACTTGCTT
This sequence comes from Termitomyces sp. MG145, assembly GCA_003313055.1. Taxonomy (NCBI): domain Eukaryota; kingdom Fungi; phylum Basidiomycota; class Agaricomycetes; order Agaricales; family Lyophyllaceae; genus Termitomyces; species Termitomyces sp. MG145. The sequence continues at coordinate 12,481 of QGOB01000708.1, read as the reverse complement.
GATTTGTAGTGCTCACCGGAGAAGAGGATGAACAAACGATCCACCAAGTGCGGGGTAAGTTGTTCTCTCTTGTTGATGGAAACCAATGGAAAGAACGGGGAACGGGACTCTTGAAATTGAATGTCAAACGTTCTGATGGTAGTGGGGCGCGTCTGGGTATGTTCTTCTGCTCTTACAAACAATACGAATTGGCATAACCTCTGATTTTCATTGAAGTGATGCGCAAGGAAGCAGTATACACGTTATTGCTGAACGTGACCCTATTCACGGGCATGCGTTGCTCACTTGCACAAGATCCACGATATTTGAGAATGAGTGTTATCGAAAACGGTACAACCACCCATTATAATCTACGGGTGAATAGGCTTCCAGATGTCTATCTTTTAACGCTGATCTGTCCTTTACCCCAGCTCGCAAATGCCAAAATTGCAAATGAGCTCTTGGAGGAAATTGTAGCGAATATACCCCCGGCGTAGTTTCGAACATGTCCTCATCTAGTGACCTTGAACTTCGATCTTGTGCTTGTTGAAATTGAACTTATGTTCAACTAATACTTTTGTCTACACTTCTCCATCTTCTAAAATAACAACTCGAATTGATACTGAAGTATTGTACATATTAGTGAGAGTCTATGATTGAAGTCGGGCGAATACATCAACAACCACAAGGCTGAGAGAAAATGACACCGTGACGTTTGTTCTCACGAACCCATAACAATTATTCAAAGATGATTCCTTTTGTGCCACGCTGACACGTTTCCCGAACCGCATTGACTTCCTTCGCCGAGCCCTTCACGTTTCTCTGTGCTTATGACCGTAAGAACACGTCTGCTGCCCTGCCAGTGATGGTTCAAACTTCGTTGACGTGTCATAGATCTGTACTATCGCTTATTAATAATTTATGGACACTCAGTACCTCCTCTATGGAGGTCTCGCACTATCCGTCGGAACCTTGCTATCTGTAAGTGTTTTACTTTTAACGTCGCCCTCGTGATGATTTCTTTCATCCTTGTTCTTCGAGTTACGGGCCTTTTGTACGATGTGCGCTGTAACAAGGACGATACACTTGGGTCTGGATTCACACCCGTTTCTGAACTCGTACTTCTCTCATTCCCTCAGTTTATTAACATAATCCAGCTGTATCTAGCCCTGGTATTCTGGTCGCCCGTACAAGTTGTTACCCACGAGTCGGAGAAGACATATCGCTCACACGTGTCACCCAAAAAACTCCTCCCGCTAGCACAACTCGCAGATCCTAGTTCCGTAGACCTGACCATTGTCGTGCCTGCGTATAATGAGACCGAACGGTTACCGCTTATGATGGCCTCGACGATCGCGCATCTTGCGTCACAGAAGAATCGGTCGTACGAGATTGTCATCGTCGACGATGGCTCTACAGATGGCACTTCGGAAACGGCGCTCAATCTGGCGGCTAAATACTCAGACTCTAATATACGAGTGGTGACCTTGGAAAAGAATATCGGGAAAGGCGGTGCGGTGCGGCATGGCATGCTTTACTCCAGTGGGGAACGCCTTCTGATGGCGGATGCGGACGGCGCTAGTCGTATTGAGGACTTAGAGGCCCTTTGGACAGCTATGGATACACTTGCACCCAACAGTAGACCGGGCGTTGTCGTTGGAAGTAGGGCTCATCTAGTCAAATCAGACGCAGTGGTAAAAGTACGCCGTCGAAGCTTTTTCCTCTGTAGTCTCGAGATTGATTAAATGCCTTGCCCAGCGCTCGTTCCTCCGAAATGTTCTCATGCATGGCCTGCACACCACTCTGCGCATTGTCGGTGTTGGCCACGTTCGGGACACACAGTGTGGTTTCAAGCTCTTCTCGCGAGCTGCGGCGCAACAAATCTTCCCGGCTCAGCACCTCTCTACGTGGATATTCGACGTTGAGCTCCTGCTCCTGGCGAATCAGCTTCATATACCTGTAGCAGAGGTTCCTATCGAGTGGCACGAAGTGGCAGGAAGCAAGCTCAACGTCATGACCGCGTCAGTTCAGATGCTTCGAGACTTATTGATCGTGAGGGCTAACCATCTTCTGGGTCGGTGGAAGGCCGTTCCCGCAAAATCAAAGTCGGATTAGAGATTGATTTGATGTGTATCTATGTATGTACTTGCAAAAAAAAAGAATTGAAGATCGGTCGATATGGGTAACGATGCTCGTGCCAAAGTTATAGCCTTGTAGATTGTTGGTTCCACATGGTGTATTTATCCGGGCAGGATTATCCGCTTCACACATCGCCCGTCCGAGGATCTTCCACCAAAAATCCCGGTTATTGGTTATTTACACGACCAACCCGAAATAACGGCATATGGTCGGTGCGAAGCATTGTGGCTCTAATGTTTTTAAATCACGAAGTATTAGAAGATGAGAACGCTTCAAACGGTCAAATGGCATTCATAAAGGGTTCCTCCATACTTACCTCTGTGTGTTTGCTGGCGGCGGGGGTATCTGGGCAATCTACGGCGGGCCAATGGAGTCAGGTCAATTCAAACACCATCATCTGGGGAATGTTGGTTGACTGACAGTATACAAACACCCCAGTGTGGCGGGATCGGATGGACTGGAGCGACCTTATGTCCTGTTGGATGGTACTGCAGTGTCTTGAACCCATATTATTCTCAATGTCTCCAAGGTTCGTCGACGACCGCTCCGACGAGTACCACACCAGGTATTACGAGTACAACCACTTCTGCTCCAGCTGGTACTGCCACCCTTGCTCCCGACTATTCTTGGATCCGAGCGGTCGTGAGTCTCGCACAAAATTAGGAGTTCGAAACAAAGTTCATCTAGCAGGAGGATCCCAACTTCCACAAATATCTTCGATCTGAGATTATCAATACTGCCTCAGACGCCGTCCTTGGAGACCCAATTACTGCGGGGCAATTCATCATCACAGATGGCCAGCTTATCCAGAACGCGAATGGCACCCCACTCTACGCAGTCGTTGAAGACCGCGCAAATTCGACTGTCCTCAAACTTAAATTGAGCTGGTCAACTACACCAGCGACGTCCGGAACCTTCGTCTTCAGCGGGGATACCCTTGAATGGAGTAACCCCGCTATTACGCGGCCACAGGACAACGTGAGCCCATTTTTATGGCATGGAATGCAATGACTGACGGGTAGAATGTTGAAGGCATGGTTGGTATGTCCTGACAACGAAGGAAACTTGGACGTCTACGTCAACCTTGGGCCATATGCCTATATGACACCTGCTGGTTGCGCAGACGAGACTATACATGCGTACACAGGTACCACCGCTACTGCATAGAGCACTTTTGATGTAGGACATCCATATGCAGTTTTTGCAAAAAAGTTGCGCCATATCCCAATAGACATTTTCCAAGGTGAGACTGAAGGAGCTCGAGAGGGATAGAATCAGATTTGAGCAAGAATTCGCGTTAGTATGCTGGAATACTGAAGTGGTCGTTGAAAGTATGATGTGTCGTTCTGTAATGACGCGGCACACCTTGACGATGTTACGCAATTACCCGATTCCAGGTCTATAATGCTAGCCATGTATGTTCTTTACAAAACGAAATGATGGAATGAAAATCAAAAGTGCCTGGAAAAATAGGCAACTCCGACCTGAACAAGCCGACGGCGCGCGTGAACTTTCAACCGACATACACATCAGCCCAAATGAGTACTCGTTTGAAACGCAAGTTGGCCGACCTCGGCGTCGACACGTCCAGTGTCAGGGCTAACGAATCTTTCTGTCTTGTACTTTAAATTGTTGTCACTCTTTTTACGCTCTGTCTTATCTAGCCACAGATTGGAACACCATTACCCCCGCTCGAGAAATCTAAGGATACGGGAGAATTCGTCCCTCTTTGGAAGCAAGAGGTGTGTATGATCAGTATTGAGCCATCCATCTGAACCCAATGTCCTTCGCAGGTCAAGGACGAAAAAGGACGCCGACGCCTCCATGGAGCTTTCACGGGTGGATTCTCTGCTGGTTATTTCAACACAGTTGGGTCTAAAGAAGGCAAGCTGCTGCTAATGATGCACAAAACAATTCTAAAAGAGATGTAGGATGGACCCCGACTACATTCGTATCATCTCGAGGAGACAGAGCGAAGCAGAAGGTTGCACGTCCAGAGGACTTCATGGACGAGGAGGATTTACAAGAAATAAGAGACAGCCGGAAGTTGGTGGACACTACAGATGAAATGGATTTTTTCGCTGGCAAGAAGGAAAGTGCTGACGAGCCCGAAAATGAGTGAGTAACTTATAATATCATTCCGCTCATCCTAATATTTTCAGTTCTATTACCTCTGCCCTACAGACTTTTCTGCTTCCTCCACCTACAGACTCCGCTGGTGCTCGAATACTGAAAAAGATGGGCTGGCGAATGGGTCAAGGCATTGGTCCTCGGATATCGCTGCGCAAACGAAAGTTACAGACTATACAACTTTCTTTTGGAGGACGTGTTTCCAATGAGCTGGCCAATATACCGGATGACGAGGAAGAAGCCTCAAAGCATACATACGCTCCTCGCGATACTCCTATTCTAGTAGTGGAGCGGAAGGACAATTCTCATGGGCTGGGATACAGACCGGGAATAGGACTGCATGACAGTGTAGGCGGCACGGGCGTCTCTGGAAATGCTAAGGAGCCTCGTATCTCTGGTATGTCGCTTTCCAACGTGGGGTAACTTTTCTGATAACCATCTTCTCAGCTGGCTTCGGCCTTGGAGCGTTAAACGATGCTGATGAAGATGATTTGGATGTGTATGATGCAGGTGCCACAAGTCATAGGCGACGAGAAGCTTACGACATTACCGAGCATGAGCAGGATGATGCAATGACGGTTGGTAAGAGGACAGACAGACAAGTCAAAGCACCAGTCGTGAGCCAACTTCATACCATGTCTGCACAATCTTATTTCTCACATACTAAAGCATTCAGCTACGCCTGTAGCATTTTTCCGTGATGGTCAAGCTGTACTCCCTGGCTTTGTCATGTCGGAAAAACCTGTTTCAGAAGATCGCTGGTGAGTCTGACGACCTGCATTGTGTCTACTTTTCCTGATTTTCCTGATTAATTACAGGTTTCCTATACCAGATATTCCGGCAGGTTGGAAACCAGATCCTCATCATGTCTGGAATAAAGCTAAAGACAAGGAAAATGTCCCGTCCGTTTCCCGGTTTGCACCAGGAGGCAGGGAGTCAAAGATAACAGCAGACGATGTACGTCAACAGCTACAGCTACATTGCATTGATTAATCCTTATGCTATGATACAGCGAGGAGCCATGCTAGGCGAAACGCCTCTTCCGGCTGCTTCCCGCTCGGTCTTTGACTACTTGTCCAAGAAAGACCGTGAACGATTACAAAGTTTTGCCGCTAACAGAGCCAGCCTCTCAACTTCTTCTGACGGTTCTATTGCAACTTCATCTACCATCAAAATTCCACGGACAGAACCACACATTGCCCAAGCTGCCCTACGCGGCTTCCAACCTTTCACCTCTGACCCCGCCAAGCATTCACGTTACAACATTTACTTGCAATCCCAAGTCGGGGCCGACGCCGGACCACCACTAGAGCCTCTTCCAAATCAACGTACGGACGAGTTCAACAAAGAGGTTGAGGACTACGCTAAGGCTGCATTGCTATTTAAGCCCATGTCAAGTGCAATGGCTGGACGATTTACAAGTGCAGCTGTGGTGGAAACAGGACCAAAAATGCATGAAGGGCTCCATACGCCTTTGCACCAAGAAGAGTCTCGCGATGAGAAAGAAAAGAAGAACGAGGAGATGGAAAATCTCAGTCCTAAAGCACATGCTGCACGGATGGGTATGTATGGCCCGTTGACGCGGGAGACGAAGCCGTGGCAGCCTGCGAAGCTTCTTTGCAAGCGCTTCAAGGTTCGAGATCCCAATCCCGAACCGGAGGTGGCTGTACCTACACCTGCTGCGCCTGGTTCCAACTGGCAGCAGCCCGATATTCCAATGGGATCGTCTAATAGCTATGGAGAGGGTTCGGGGTCGAGGTCAGGGAGTACGAACATGATGAACACAAGAAATGGGCCGAAGGACATTTCAAATGTTGGACTGGGCGAGGATGATGACCAAGGACGGGATACACTTACATATGAGAGGCCAACGATGGACGTTTTCAAGGCAATTTTCGCGAGCGATGATGACGATGATAGCGATGATGAGAACGAGAAGGAGGAGGCGGAGGCAGGAGAGGAGGCAACTCTGACCGCAAATACATCGGGTCTTGGACCTTCTCTGGCATCTGGCCCTCCGCCTGTTGTAACAGAACCCGTAGATCTCAGCTCTTTCAAACCGACCTTTATCCCACGCGAGGGGAAGGGTAAAAAGGACAAGGGTATTGATAAGGCGGCCGACAATGATAAGTCCAAGAAGGAGAGGAAGGAAAAGAGGAAGCGAGAGAAGGAGAAGAGGGCTGTGCTTTCTTTTGCGCTAGATGAAGAGGGCGGGGATGAGATGATGCCCAAACCGCCGAAGGATCGGCCGAAGAAGAAGCACAGGAAAGAAAAGCATTTGCGGGAAGATGAGGATGAGGGTATGTGGGTGGAGAAACCTGCGGCGGAGGCGGTGAAGGATTTGGTGGCGCCGCCTGCGCCTCAATATGTGAATACAGAGAATGATTCCGATTTTGGTGGACCGCCAAGAGGCAGGAAGAGAGCTGTGGATTTCCTGTGAAAAACGCTAAATTTATTTGTAAAAGATTCACGGCACCAGCGTTAATTTCAAGTAATCAGATAGTTTTACACTAGCTAGAAAGATGACCTTGAGCCCTTTTGTACCGTCATGTAGGTGTTCGTTCAGTCGGGCACAGAGGCTCTACAAGCAGATTGGAATTAATCACCTCCAGTCGTTCTCCATCTCCTCCTCCTCTTCCTCCTGCTCACTAGGCCACTCTTCTACCCCTTCCTCCTCACTCTCTTGCTCCTCACCCTCGCCCTCCCTTTCCTTCCTCTTCTCCCCGGCTGTCGCCTCATTACTCACCAAATCCCCATCAGCAAGTGTCAAACACGTCAACCGCGTTCCCTTCGTATTGTACGCCGCCACTGGTGCAATCTCAACCTTATCTTTTCCCTCATCGGAGGCAGGCACCATCGCGAGGTCATACGCGTGTATAAGTCCGTCAGAAGATACGGTACATGCGATCGTTGTTGATTTTTGCTGAGAGAAGTCGATGGAGGGGGAAGGAAGGGAGGGGAGAGCGATGTCGAGTATTTGGACGGCTTTAACACTATGCGCTCACAGAACCAAGATGAATTATAACGCGTCAGACTCGGGGTCAAACAAGACGTACCGATTAGTGTGTCCAGTCATAGTTGCTAGGATCCTCGGTGCATTTTGGGGGTCAGAGGAAACGTCGTACACGGTAACGAGCTTATCCTCTGCCGTCGCAAGGAGAAGCTCGCCGTCCCCGACGACGCGTTTGCAGAAACGCACGTCGTGTAGTCTTGAGGGGTGATTTATTGTGTGAAGGATCTCCATGCTCTGTTTTGTATAGAAACGGTCAGATTATTAGACTTTAAAGAGAAAGAATAACTTACGGTCGTGTAAATGTCGATTGTAGACCCGGTTTGGACAGTGAACAATGAGCCGTCCGTTGACCAGCGTACGATCTCACCCTCTAAAAGACCCATGTCAGATGCGAAGACACTCCAAGGACTTGCAGATGCACCTTTTCCAAGCTTTGTACTCGCACTCCCCCTGCCACGCATCAGATCCCACATCCTCAGTGTCTTATCCTTTCCAACACTAAGGGCGACCTTTCCCGTAGGATGCACCGCGACACAGTTGACACGGCCCTTGTGTCCCTTGAGCGCGCGTAGGACACTCCAGTCGCGTGCGCGGAAGAGACAGAGCATGCCATCTTCTGATGCGGAGAGGAGATGGGAGCGCGAGGGGAAGACGAGGTGCGTTATTGAGCCTTGATGGTATGAAGGTCAGATACAGATAAGGGAGGGACAGGGTAACACACACCCTCATGATGCATAAGACCACCGATCTCCTTCCGCCTGCGAAGATCCCACACCTTGACAATCTCATCCGCACTGCCGGTGGCGAGCCACTTCCCACCCTCGGGCGACGCAGCGACGGCTTTGATGCATGATACGTGCGCGGGGAAGATAAATATTGGGTCAAGTGTGAATGTGTATGGGTAATTGGATGGCGAAGGGGAGAGGGAGACGGTCCCTTCGAGGCCGTAAAGCAGCTTCTCGTAGGACCCTGCGACAATTTTGAATGATTGAGGGAGGACGCGGGTTTGTGGTTTTGTAGTGGTTTTTGGCTTTTTTAGAACGCGTACCGTGAAATCCTTGGGCTCTTCATCATCAGAGTCGTCCTCGTCTTCATCTCCTTCGTCGTCCTCGTCTTCATCTCCTTCATCGTCCTCGTCTTCATCTCCTTCGTCGTCCTCGTCTTCATCTCCTTCGTCGTCCTCGTCTTCATCTCCTTCGTCGTCATTCTCGTCGTCTTCGTCGTCATTCTCCTCATCCCGTCTCCTCTTTCCTTTACCTTCGACCATCGTCTTCTTCTTCTGCTTCCCTTTTGCCTTCTCGGGCCTCGGCGATCCCTTGATCCTTAAACTAAACTTGGGCTGAGGCGCTTGACTCTCGCTTTTCGTTGTCGTTTTCGTCTTCACCACAGGCCTCACCTTCGTCTTTGTCCTCGCATTCTCCTCGACTCTAGCCTTTTTCAATGGCGGCACGCCCTGGCCACTTGTGCGTTTCTCTTTCGCCATTGTCCGTACGAGTGCAGTAGTGAGGCTGACTTTGGGCGATCGGAAGCAGACTCGGATATCGGAGGTACAAAAAAAGTCGATGGCGTCATTCAGCTCCTCCCCATCTCTGTGCTGTCCGGGAGGCGCACTGGTGAGTCAAAGTAATTATGATTCATATGTACTAGATGGTCTTATTTTACTTAGGTGTTCTGATGTCATTTTTGGGCAGGGAGCCTGCAGGGTTCCTTCACTCGAAACTTGGGGGAGGAGCTCTGCGACGCGTCGTGCGAGATGCGGACCCCCCAAAAGAAGGAGCGTACTAACCTCGCGAATTGGTGCTGGAGTGTCGAGGTGCCGTGCAGATAAGATGCCAGCACTAATTGCTGCTCCAACGCCCTAAGTTCTTTACCACCTCCATCAGGATCCCACACAGGAGGGACCTCGAGCACGGAACCGATCCGCATGCCGTGCAAGTGTAACGCCCTGTTTGTTGACTGCTAAGTGGTTCCGCAGAGCTTCTTCTGGGTCGCATATACCCTTCTGCAGAGCAAAATGTATATCCTCTCCTTCCCGGGACGTCTTCGTCGTTGGTAACCGTCACCTCATGGCCGTTCCTTTCTGTCACTCACTATGACGTGTAATCAAATATCAGCCCATTCAATAGAAACAATACAATTTGATGCAGTTGATATCACTGCTCATCTGACAGATAAACATCAAAATTCATGCCTGCAAATATTGCTCTATCTCGACCCGACCTGACGACATTCTCACGTCGAAATCCACGGAGCCAATCTTCTTCCTGCGGCGTCATATTGCAAGACAATTCCAAGTTGGTGAGCTTTTGTTGCTTTTGAGGAACATTTGCCAAGTACCTGTCGACTTCAAATCGACTGTTGAACCTCGGCTTTGAGTTTGTAATATACAACTCCCGGAGCTCGGGATAATTGAAATACTCAAACATCTTGAAGATGTCACGATTCGTGACAACACTGATAGATTCCAGGCAATCCATGGCTGGACACGATTCGGTTATATAGCCGTCGAGGGCACTTCTAGCGTCACGTCCTATGTAATGGACGTCGAAATTGCGTAGGGATTTCCTTCCCCAATAGAGTAAACGTTCACAATCATCAAGAGACACTTTGCATCGCAGAATGAGGGTCCGAAGAGAAGACGGAAGTTGTGGAGAGAAAAACAGACAGAGTTGGTTATGGTGTCCTTTCCAAGTAACTGCTTCGATTTGCGGAGGCAGGAGTGGCGTAAACGGAGGGGTCAACAATTCTGGCGGAGTCAGATCATGGATTGGAAGATCAACGGATAACTTTTGGCACCGTCCGTGATGGTCATGGGTCCAGAGAGTCATCAATCCCTGAAGAAACACCAGCAGATTATGTGTTGTCCAAGATTCAAGATTCAAGCCAAAGGTGGCGGTTACTGTCAATGGGGGTCCTCGCTGGCCGAGAGATTGAAAGACTGACTGGCGCTGATCATCATTTGCATGGGCTACAAGTGTCATTGTGATTGTACGATTCACCTCATCAAGATGAAATTCAGCAGAGATGGATGTGGGCTGGTCATCGATGTCAGAAAGGTTTGCAATATGGTCGTCAAGCTCTGCTACGACGTCGATCGCTTGATGCGGCGCATACGAATGCTGGGAGAGGCTGATAGTATCGAAGCCAGCGCTTGTGGACACGGTCCTAGTGCGTCCGCGGTCTTCAAAATGTGACTCTGCGACAGATTGGCCAGCATTTTCATCAGAGTCGGCTCCAAGATTGGAGGAGGACGAGCCATAAAGACGCTGACAAGTGCTAGATGCAACAGCAAGACCAGCATTCAGCACACAAGCTGCTGCCCCGACGGCAATCTTCGGGTTGAACCGCGACATCTGCGAACACTCTGGTCAGGGGTCTGTGACATGTGGAAATAAGAAGACAATGGACATGTTACAAGAATACTGTTGAGTGTGGATTATGGCTTCTGAGGATGATGTAGATGTTCAACCACGTACCATTATGTATGCTTTTTTCCGCACAATAAATATTTAGAGAAAAGACAAAAGGAGAAATACTATTGTTGGTGGATAATAACACTCTAAACGATGTCGTTACCACGCGAAGAGGGTAAGCATACACAATTAGTATCAATACAATTGTACATGGTGTGTAATAAGAATTGATGTAAGACGGTACCACCGGCTGGAGTACTAGATGTCCCAATCGAGACTACGCCAACAATGATGAGGACTAAATTCAGCATCAGGATTCAAAACTGTATTGAAATTTGTTTCGCGAACGTCAACAGTCCACAAGATACTACCGAAGACAAATTTCTCTAGAGCCCCCCAATTGAAGCTTTCAAGGTCGTGAAAATTTGATCGAAAGGCGGGATAATTGAGGACCAGCGTTAGACTGAGGAGGGATGGAAAATAGAATTGGTCGAATACAATGCATATGTCTTCGTCAGAGAAGATGGTGAGGCTTTCCAAAGCTGTGACTGGATAACGTTGTCGAGGATGGTACTCGATCAGGGGCGTCGCAGATGTCGATGTTGAATCGCGTCCGATGTGATTTAAAAAAAGAGTTTTGAGTCTAGTAGTGACTTGACGAAGGATGTATGTAAAGTCATGCGAGGACATGGTACAGGTGATGGTAAGAGTCTCAAGATTTTGGAAGAGAGAAGCGGTGAGAGGAAGCCAAGAATCCAAGATCTGTTTTGGGTGTCCGGTCCATGTCAAATGACGGAGTTTTGTGAAGGCTGCAAGTGGCAACTCTGGAGAATTGGGTCGATTGAAGGGGAGTTGCCTGTCAGGAAGCTTGATTACCAAGTCTTGCCACAGACCGAAATACAGGACTTTTTCATTCCCAAGGAAGGCAAGGAGACGTCCAAGAACATGAAAGCCGTCCTCTGGTGGCCAGTAAGAGTCCTCTTTGAATGTTGCTATGATTTCGAACGGACGACTGGTGTCCAGACAACGACGGACACTCTTGAGGAAATCTTGGATGACGTCTCTGCGCCAAGGACCAGATCTTCCAATTAAAATAGAAATTTCCTGAGGATTTTTTATTCCTATATAAAAAGTATGGCAGATGAGGATAGGGATAGGCGAGGTCTCTGATGGAAACTGGCAAAGATGTTGAGGTTAAACTGTTAATGATTTGATTTATAAATGTGGAGAAAAGAGAGCGAGCAGACTACTGACTTGTTTTGACTCACTGAAACGAGTGCAGAAGACGATCTCTGCTCGGAAAACATCTATCTGCAGTTGTAAGTTTGTTCACTATGGAATGCAAACTGTCTGCTCACATTGGACTTTTGATTGAGCTTCTTTGGAGCTCCCAAAGGTCATTTAGCGTTTTTTATAAGCTCGCATTTACAAAGCGCACCTTTGTTCTGTTAAATACAAGTGACTCTATAACGGGAGCATGCCGCCCATCATCAACACGATGAAACTGGTTACAAACTTTACATATCGATTGCAGATGTGTAATAAGTGATTAGATACTCCAGAGGGAAATAAAATTTGCTGGCTGGAGGGCTGATCCTGCAGGTTCTGATTGCAAGCGTTGCACTCAAGTCTGCAATTGCCCACTCAAGAGCTGCAAACCAAACTAATTACAATCAAAAGCAAAACAACTGGCCGACTAGCTCAGTTGGTTAGAGCGTCGTGCTAATAACGCGAAGGTCTTGGGTTCGATCCCCACGTTGGCCACTCTCATGGTATGAATCAGCTTTTTTTTGTATTCTTCCAAACG
>QGOB01000072.1:0-18113 GCA_003313055.1 Termitomyces sp. MG145 | reverse complement strand
ACGTCTTCTCTGAAGGTAGCGCCAAAGAACTTCCCCCCCACCGATCCTACGATCACACCATCAACCTCAAAGAAGGCACCTCCCCCCCGTTCGGCAAGGTCTACAACATGTCCGAAGTGGAGCTCCGCACCCTCAAGGACTACCTCAACAAGATGCTTGGCAAGGGATTCATCCGACCCTCAAACTCTGCCGCCGGAGCGCCCATGCTATTCGCAAAGAAGAAGGACAGCTCCCTCTGGCTCTGCATCGACTACCGGGGACTCAACAAAGTCACCAAGAAGAACCGGTACCCTCTCCCCCTCATCGGCGACCTTGTCGACCGTCTCTGCAGTGCCAAGATCTACACCAAAATAGATCTCTGGTCAGGTTACAACAACGTGTGCATAGCCCTGGGACACGAGTGGAAGACCACCTTCTGCACCCGCTACGGACTCTTCAAGTACCTTGTCATGCCCTTCGGGATGACCAACTCCTCCGCCACCTTCCAATACTTCATGAACAACATCTTCCACGACATGAGCAATGTCTTTGTGATCGTATACCTTGATGATATCCTCATCTATTCCAATTTCCTTGACGACCACTGGGAGCATGTGTGCCAGGTCCTGGAATGCCTTTGGAGATACCACCTCCATGCCAAACCAGAGAAGTGCGCCTTCCACATCACGGAGGTAGAATATCTGGGTGTGATAGTCTCCCTGGACGGAGTGCGCATGGACCTAGTGTTGCTAAACGACTTAGCAATGTTGTTAAGGTATCTTTGAGCTTTTCACAGAACTCTCCTTTGACGACCAGTTTTTCTTTCAGCATCTGCTGAAGGATCCAATGGTGTCGGCTGGCACGAGGACAAGGGAGGACCAAGGCAAGGGGTCGAGTCGGCAGGGAGGAGCTGCCGGTAGCGCTGGAGTGGAGTTGCCAGCATTACTGCAGACTCCTAGGACTCCCAGGCCAGCAACGGAGGTGAGGACAAGGACAAGGACAATGACAGTACCAAGGGTAGGCTTTCCGTTTTTGTTATTGCAGACGTTAAGATATTAACGACAACTGGTAGCAAAAGATGCTGAAGGGCAAGGAGCGGGCCACCAGGGATGAAGATGAAGGGAGCGATGAGGAGGCAGGACTTTTTCCTTTCTTTGTTAATGGCCTTTGTTAAGCTAACAGCTCTTGATTGCAGTTCATGCCGCCCACCTCCTTTGACAATCGAGAGTTGAAGAGGTTACTGTGTGGGCGCTTGCCCATGACAGTGCTGGATATGGGGGCAGGCGCAGGGGAGCAGGTCGGTTGCAAGGAGAGAAAGTTGGTGGCTCCTGCAGCTAGGGTGGTGTTCCGGGAACGAGTTGAGGCAGTACGCTTTTTCCTTCGTTATTCCTTAACAACTACCAGTCTAACAGTTCTTCTGGTAGTGCAACAGCTGCTGGGCCATCAATGATCCGGAGGGGTGTTGGTACCCTACCAGTACCTTCCCATGTTACCAGTGCAATGAGGGCAGCAAGAGCTGCTTGGCACATGGGCAGTCATCATGGGGCTGGCATGGGGGCCACAAGGGGAAGCAGGTGGAGACTGCTGCCTTGGTGAAGGCAGCCAGGAAGTACTTGGTGGGGCAGCGAGAGATAGCAGTGGGCAGCGGGGAGCCCACCGTCAAGAAGGCAACTCTCCTCCTGCTGACATGGCAAGAGGGGACGGTAACGGAGGGAAGCGGCAAGGACAAGGGAGCAGCAAGGAGTTGGTCGGTGGTGGAGTCAAGCAAGGACGAGGTACCGGCACCAGCAAAGAGTTCTAAACAGCGCTGGTTGGAGTCTGAGGAGTCGGGTGAAGGCATTCGCAAGGTGACTCCTACTGGGGAGAGGGTGACAGTGACAGAGGAGGCAGAGCCGGAAGCCAAGCTGGTGGAATTAGCAGCAGAGGTGGGGGATGAGACAGGTGAAGCAGAGGCAAGGGAAGAGGTGGGGGTGACGGAGGAGTTCTGGGGGAAGTCGGGGGATAGAGAGTTGCCTTCGGATGACAACCTCCCCCCTGCCGCACACTAAAAAAATAGACTCTTTCTTTTAGTTTTTTGTCTTTTTTTATCTTTGCAGACTGACCCCCTTAAGGGGTTTCTTTAAATAAAGAGTTTCTCAAAAAAATGCATGAGAAGGAAAAGTAAACAGATAATAAAGGGTCGAGGCAACAGGAAATAAATGGTCCGAAAGCAGTCCTAAGCATTGAGGTCACATCTTCTTGTTATGGGTGACTTCAATGCGTGTATTCCTCATCAATACTAGGTCTCCTTGCTTGAAGTCGTAGTCTTGAATGGTAGCGGTGTGCTCTTGTTCAAAACGGAGAGCCACTAACTGGCGGGCGGTAAGGACGGTATTGTGTAAACTGTCGAGATTGGCTTGTCTGCGTTGGAGGTTGATAGCTCGTCGAGCAATGAGGTCGGTAGTTGTTAACAGGGAATTGGGAGGTGGCTGGAGGTAGGTCGCTTCTTGGCGGAGAATAGGGGATGAGTACCGGTAGCGGCATAATAAGGGGAGCAACCCATGCGGCAGCGGACGGTAACACATTCTGACCAGAAGACAGAGTAAGTGGCTGAGCTCCACTTGGACTGGTCTCCATTAACGGCTTTGAAGAGGGCTTGTAAAATGTCAAAGTGAGGTTGTTCGGTGATGCACTGACTTGCTGCCTAGCTGCCGTGCAGGAAACAACCAACAAGACCAGCTAGATAGGGATAGCTAGCAAGCAGTAGCGTTATGTGTGTGTGTGAGAGGAGTCTAGCAAAGTCCCAGAAACCCGGTAAGGAGATAAGAAGTCGGAGTCGGTAAGGAAGTGTGAGGGAGCGGTAAGAGATAACGGTGCGGCCGCTAACGTCTGTGCCGAACCGTTGCTAAGGGGAAATCTGTCAAAGACCCAAAAGGTCGTTAAGGAATAACGGAAGAGTTAACGGAAATGTACGAGCCGCTAGCCGTAAGCGCTAGCGTTTAACGAAGGCGAAATGAGGGCACCCGTATGGTGCTTAACAAAAGCGGAGCGAGTGCACCCGTATGGTGCTTAACGAAGGCGACGAGGAGCGAAGTAGACTGGACTGGGTAATCCCAAATCAGTCATTAACGAAGCAAGAGCGTGAACGGGATCTTAAGTGTAGTCGGAAGTGGGGACTAAACTCTGGTATGATTCCATGATTTGTAGCTACTGACAGGGCAGTATTTATAGGTAAGTAAGACAGTAGATAAAAGGGGAAACCGGTAATAGGTAGTAAGCGTAGCGGTTGCATGTGATAATGCGATAATGCGTGTCAGGAGTAAGACGATAAAAGGGGAAACCGATAAGAGATAGTAGGCGAAGCAGATGCATGTGATAATGCATGTCAGGGGCCGTAGGGAGAGGGGCCTGGACTGTCACAAGGTCGGCTGAGTCATTAAGGGAAAGGTTGGTAATGGTCGATGTCGTTAGCGGTCGGCCGGTAGCGGTCACGTGCTGAGGTCACGTGCTTGGTTCGACTTGTCGGTGGCAGGCAGCCAGCGCTGACCAGGGGCATATCATCTCCCCTTGACTGAAAAACTGACTGTCCCCAGTCAAAGGAAAATCCTCAAAGTCTCGTGATTGTTAAGCGTGGTCCGTGCGGGGGGTCTTGGTCCATGCGTCATACCGGAAAATCATAAATAAATTCCAGCGGCTCTTTTGGACTTCATCATTTCAATACTACCATGTCTACACCTGCTTTTTTCAACTACTCGACTACCTTTGCGCGCTTCATGGCCGCTCAAGACTTTCTCGAGAAGGCGCCCAAGGTGCTCGGGATGGGGCGCGCGCTCCTCGCGACAAATCCGCAGTCGGCGGTAACGTCGATATTGTCGACTTATCTGCATTGGTTCGAGTCGGCGGGTGGGAGCGGAGTCACGTGGGCGGAGCAGGCGGCGGTCGGGGAGGAGTGCCGGGCTCTGTACATGCAGTACTGGCAGGAGGCCTGGATGAGGCCTTTCGACCAACATTTCGTAAGTTCCTTTGTTTCTTAACGTTTTGTACGGTACGCTAACGCTTGCGCCAAGGGTGAGCAGCCGGCGGGAGAGATGGAAGTCGAAGAGGTGACGGAGGGATCGATGACGGTAAGCGCTAACGGTGCCGCGAGTGACTTAGCGGCGTCCGTTAAGGTATTCCTTAGCTATTTTCAGAACTGTCTTTTGACGAACAGTTCTTCTTTCAGCACCCGCCTAAGGATCCGATGGCGACAGCCGGCGCGAGGACAAGGGAAGACCACGGGGAGGGCTCGAGTTGGCAGGGCGGAGCTGCCGGTAGCGCTGGAGCGGAGTCGCCGGCGCTACCGCAGACTCCCAAGACTCCCAGGCCGGTGGTGAAGACAAGAACAATGACAATTCCAAAGGTAAGTTCTCCGTTCCTGTGTTCGCGACCGTTAAGATTTTAACGACGACCGGTAGCAGAAAATGTTGAAGGGCAAGGAGCGGGCCACCGAGGACGAGGCTAACGAGGATGGCAAAAGGAGCGACGAGGAGGTAGAGGTTCCCGCGTCGTTTAACGACCGGGAGCTAAAGCGATTGCTGCGTGGGCGCTTGCCCTCGTCAGTTCTCGACTCTGGGGCGGGCGCAGGCGAACTTGTCGGGCGAAGGAAGGAGAGAAAACTGGTGGCTCCTGCGGCGAGGGCCGCCTTCCGTGAGAGGGTGGGGGCGGTAAGTCTTTTATTTTCCCAAATATTGTCTTTGGCTTAGCATCTCGGCCGGTAGTGCGATAGCTGCTGGGCCCTTAACGACCCAGAAAGCTGCTGGTACCCGACCAGCAACCTGCCTTGTTACCATTGTAACAAGGTCAGTAAAGGTTGTTCGGTATGGGGGAGGTTGCTAAGGGGTCGCCGCGGGGGCCACAAGGGGAAGAAGGCAGAGGAGGCCGCTTTGGTACGGGCGGCGAGGCGGTACTTGGAGGGGCAGCGGGAACTCGACGCGGCCGGCAAGGCCATTGCGGTGAAGAAGACGACGCTAAGCCTACCGACGCGTCAGGAGGGGGCCGGTAACGGGGAGGGCAAGAACCAGGGGAAAAGGCCGGTAAGGAGCCGGTCGGTCGTGGAGTCGAGCGACGACGAGGTCCCGACGCCTGCAAAGGGGTCCAAACGGCGTCGGGTGGAGTCGGATGAGGAGGGCTCGGTCGAAGGGGTTCGCGCAGCGACTCCTCCCAAGGAGAGGGCAACGGAAATGGAGGCGCAGCCGGAAGCCGAGCCGGTGGAGTTAGCGGCTGAGGTAGAAGTGCGGGACGAGGCAGGTGAAGCGGAGGCGAGGGACTTGGTGAGTTCATTCTTTGTTTTTAGCGGCCGGCCGGTAGCGCTAACGGAATTCGCTAGGTGGAGAGGTTTGGCGCTCCTCCTCAACCAAGTATCGACGAGGAGGAGATCGAGTGGCTGGGAGAGGACCTACCGGTCCCGTTCCCGTTCGATCCTAGAGGTGATTTGGAGCGGTATCGGGCGAGGGCGGTGGAGGTCGAGCGGTTAATGGGGAGAGAGATGCAGGCGGCCAAGGATGACTTGCGAGCGGCGAGAGCTCGCTACCGACTGCTGGTGAGGGCGCGGAGCGCACTGGTGCGCTACCGGGACGACTGTGACGCCTTCATCGGATGGCAGGCAGAAGCGGGGGTGACGGAGGAGTTCTGGGGGAAGTCGGGGGATGCAGAGCTGCCTTCAGATGACGATCTCCCCTCTGCCTCGCCCTAAAAAAAATTCTTTATTTAGTTTTCTTTCTTTTTTGTCGGAGACTGACCCCCTTAGGGGGTCTTGTAAATAAACGATTTTGAAGACACAATTGACCGGTAAGAAAACTAGCGGTCGGAGGAAACGGAAGTGACAAAAAGGAAGACAAGTCAAACGGATAGCGAAAGGTCGAAGCTGAAGGGGAATAAACGGTTTGACAAATAAAGGAAAAGAGGAACGCTCAGTAAATCATCATGGCACTTGCGCAAGGCCGGTTAACGGCTGCGTCTTAATGAAAAGCAGAGTGACAAGTCGAAGTGAAGCGAAAGAAACAAAAGAAGAATAAACAGTGGGAAAAGATAAACGCTCAGTAAACCATCATGGCGCTTGGGCAAGATTGCTTAGCGACAGTGTTTTAACGAAAGGCAAATGGGGAGCGGTGGTGACAAGTTAAAAAAAAGAATAAGTAGAGGGCTTAACGGTTGTGCGTGTATGTCGGAAAGCATAGGTAGAAAGAAAGTCTATGATGGATAGAATCGGGGTAAGTAAAGGTGAAACAATAGAACCGAAACAATAGAAATAAGGCTTATCGGGAGCCGTTAAGGTTTTCAAGGGAGTTTAATGGTGAGTGGGGTGTATAATGGAAATGATGTTTTTCTAATCTTCTTCGGCGGCATTGTCTAATGATTCGTCGGTATTAAGGGGGTCTTCGTCATCGAGTAAGTCGGTTTCTTCTAGTATTCTTAAATGATCGGTATCGATGTCGAAGGCGTCGGTAGGGAGAGGGATGTGTTCGCGGGCAAAATAGGGGACTAAGCAAAAGGCGGCTACCGGTCGGTGGAGTACGGATCCATCTAATTCACAAAGAATGTAAGCGCCCCCACGGTTACGTGAGATTACCACTAGCGGTCCTAAGTATCGAGGTCGCATCTTCTTATTATGGGTGATTTCAATGCGTGTATTCCTCATCAGTACTAGGTCTCCTTGCTTGAAGTCGTAGTCTTGAATGGTAGCGGCGTGTTCTTGTTCAAAATGGAGGGCCGCTAACCAGCGGGCGGTAAGGACGGTATTGTGTAAACGGTCGAGATCGGCTTGTCTGCGTTGGAGGTCGATAGCGCGTCGGGCAATGAGGTCAGTAGTCGTTAGCAGGGAATTGGGAGGTGGCTGGAGGTAGGTCGCTTCTATGATGTCGGCGGGGAATAGGGGATGAGTACCGGTAGCGGCGTAGTAAGGGGAACAACCCATTCAGCGGCAGATGGTAATGCGCTCTGACCAGAAGACAGAGTAAGCGGCTGTGCTCCACTTGGACTGGTCTCTGTTAACGGCTTTGAAGAGGGCTTGTCAGACGTCAAAGTGAGGTCGTTCGGCAATACCGTTAGCACGTTTGTTGTAACCGGATATGCGAATGTGGTTGATGTGGTACTTCTTGGCGAGGTAGGCGACGGCTTTAATGATGGGGGGACCATTATCGGTAACGATTTCGTTAAGGGCACCCCAGCGGCAGATGATGTCTTCAAAGAGCCACTTAGCGATAGCGTTGGTATTTTCGCGAGCGAGCATGCGGAATTCGGGATAGTGGATTAGCAAACAGCTTCCTTGGATAATATATTTGAACTTGTTCGAAGGCGGCATGAACATGGTGTCGATATAGATTTTACTGAATAAGGTGGCAGGGATAGCGACGGTAGGCGGTATGAGAACCTTGGTCGTTCGGTGGATTTGGCAAATGTGGCACGAGCGAATGTACCAAACGATATCAGCCGCTACCTGTGGCCACCAAAAGCGTTCCAGGAGGGCAGCTCTTGTAGCGAACAGACTGCGATGTCCGAGGTCGTCATGCATAGTGTGCAAAATGCGAAGTCGTGAGTCAGCCGCTATGAAGAGCTTGTGCTCACCGTTACGATTGCGTCGCCAAAGCTTGCCATTAGCAAGGAAGAAGCCGCTAGCGTAGCGGAGGAAAGTAGCGAGGGCTTTGTCGTCAAGGTCTGGCGGTCGCTCAAAGTCGGTAAGCCACTGCCGGACAAGTTGAATTCTTTTGTCGCCGGCAAGGGCCTTGGGTGAGCGAGGGACGTTGTCATAGGAAAGGGGGTTGGTAACGGGTGGAGTCGAGACTTCGGTAAGGGGAACGGTATCGTTAACAAACGTCGTTAGAGTCGGACGGTAGTGGGCGAGTGGGGGTAAACGGGGGACGGTAGAGGCGGAACGGGCGAGGGCGGTCGGTAATTGAACATGGTGCATGAATCCGTGCATACGATCGATCCAATCTTCAAAGATGTCGTTGTCGGTATCGTCTGGGGGAGGGTCGGTAGGCTGTAACGGTCGTCAGGAAAGTCCGTCGGGTCCGTGGAAGGTGCCTTTAACATGTACGAGCTCGAAGTGGAACATAAGGATAGCCATGATCCAGCGGTTCATACTAGCTGAAGGCTGAATGTCAGGGTTCTGCAGCATACCTTTGATGTAATAGGCGTCGACTTCGATGATAAGGTTGCTAACGCCTAGGAGGTACATGCGTAGCGCCTGCAAGGCTCTATACAAACCGTAAAGCTCGAGCTTGGGCTGACTGAAGCGGGCTTCGCGTTCGTTAAGGGTGATGGAACCGAAACAATTATAGCGACGTTGCTTGCGATTGTCGGTAGTGCACTGGCAAAGATAGAAACCGACCGCTATGTAGGAAGTGTCGACCGCTAAGATCACGGGATTGTCTGATTCATAGTCGATGGGAACGAGGGGTTTAGCGTCGTGTAAGGCTTTGACAAGGTCTTTCTGGGCATTAAGCTGGTCGGGTCTGAACTCGAAGGGAACCCCAGTACGGGTGAGCTTTGTTAGGTGGTGAGCGCAATGGGCGAAGTTCTTAACAAACATCCGGAGGACTCCAACGGTACCGAGGAAGGCGCGAACCTCGGTTAGCGACTGGCAAGGGCCCCAGCGGTCTAATAGCGCTAAACGGTTTTCGTCAGGAACTCGGCCAGTAGGAGTGCAAACGTGGCCAAGGATCTTAAAGGTTGGCGCGCAAAGGACTAGCTTATGACCGGAGAAAGTGCCACCGCAGTATTTCATGCGCTGAAGGACGTGGTTCAGGAGTTCAAAGAATTCCCAAAGCGCTAGATGAATGTTGGGATTGTCGGGATGCTTAGCGGGTGAGCCGTTAATGAGTTTCCAGTCTTTTGGGCCTTTAATGCCAACGTCGTCGATGAAGCTGAGGGCGTTATGGGGGATTTCGGGCTGGAGGATGTGTGTGACGTCGTCGTGGAAGATGGGCACAGCGTTAGTCCATCCCATCGGGAGCGTTACTAAATGGAGGGCGCCAAACGGTGTCTGGAACATCGTTAAGTTGCGAGAGGCGAGATCGATAAGGCGCTCATCATAGCCAACGTAGAGATCTAGGGTAGCGCCGCAAATGCGGCCGGCGAAGGATTTATCGACGGTACTCTTGGTTAAGACATCGAATGGACATGCGAGAGGCGAGATCAATAAGGCGCTCATTGTAGCCAACGTAGAGATCTAGGGTAGCGCCGCAAATGCGGCCGGCGAAGGATTCAGCGACGTGATCAGGGAAGGGGGGAACGCCAGAGTGGCGGATCGTGACTTGGTTTAACGGCTCAAGGCTGTGGACTAGGCGAAGTTTACCGTTTTTCTTCAAGACACAGAACCAGCGCGACCGGTAAGCGGAGTTCGAAGGTTCGTAAACGCCTGCTTGGATCTTGCTACGGATGATTTCGCAGATTTCCTTTTCGAGGCCTGGCGGTATCGGTCAGTTGTGCTGAACCCAGGGAACGTGAGGGATGGTCGGTATGCGGACGGGGGGAAAGAAGTTGGGTTGAAGGCTACCTCGTTTGGAATCTTCCCAAGCGAACGCGTTTTGTTGCTTAGCGACAAGGTCCACGAGTACGTTAAGCTTGTCTTGGGTAAGAAAGCCGGTATCGTGTTCCTTAACGAAAGTCGCTTTGCGGTCGTCGGTAAAGCAGAGAGTTGGTAAGAAAGGAAGGGGATTAGGATCGAGCTTGGGTATGTTTGCTAAGGGGTTGCCAAGGATATGTCGTTCGATTCGGAAGTCCTCGCTAACATGGCTAGCGACGGGCTTGGTCTTCAACGTGATGGGCTTGTATTTCTTCTTGACTTGGACTCCTTTGCATTTTGGCTCAGAGGCAGCGTAAACAGCTGGGAAGGGGACGTTAACGTAAACGGGGGTAGAGACGGTATCGAGCATTCCAGATGCTTGGCCAAGAATAGAGGGATCAGAGAGACTAGTGGAAACAAAATAAGAGCGCGGCGGGATAATGGCTTCGGAAAGGTCGCTAGCGGTCGCATATAGATAGGCAAGAGAGAGATTGTCGGAAACTGTTTTTGTGTTTTCTAATACTTCGGAATCGAGCGGGGTATGCGATTGCACTACAAAGGAGTGCTTTTGGAGGTCATAGTTGAGGACGACCGCTAAGTCTTCCTCAGAGTTGCTAACCGTGGGGATGGTGGCGAAAGCAATGGGGCGGTCCGGCGCTATACTTAGGCTGAACCCTTTGTGGCTTGTGCTGACCACGGGGAAACGTAGGGATGGTGTGATGGAGGCCGGTATTGGGGTCCGTTATCGTGATCGTGGTTTCTGTTTCGCTAAGGGTATCGACGGTACTCTTGGTTAAGACATCGAATGGACAACCGAGCAAGATATCGTAAGCGGGCGAGCGCAGGACGTGGATCTGAAGGTACAGGGTGATACCACCAACTGTGCAAGGGACGTTACGAGCTAGACCGAGGGATTTGTCCATAGTACCGTTAGTGCTCTGCATGTTCAGAATGATGCTGGGGTCGTAGGAGATACCGAGATAGTTAGCAACTTCAGCAGACATGGAGATAATCTGGGAGCCGCTATCCGCTATACTTTTGATTTCCTCACGGTTATCGACCAAGAGCATGATAGACCGGATTGACTGGGATTCCTGAGCGACCGTTAATATAACCGGCTCCTCACCAGGCGGTAGCGACTTGATGTACGCTTCCACTGTGTCGATCGAAGTGACTTGGGCTCTAGCGGCGTCGGTAAGAGGAGGGTTGGCAGCGGAGGTGTCGTTCAGGGTAAAGAAGGGCAGAGCGTCATCCACAATATCGGTAGACTCTTGGAAGGCAGTAACGTTAGGAGGCGCATTCCGTTTAGGAGTAACGGCGTTTCTGAACTGGTTCCGTAGGTCGTTAGAGAGGGAGCAGAGTTCGCCGACAGAGATGGTAAGCTTGGTCTGAAGAACCCGGTCAAATACCTGCTTGGACTGTTCGATATCGTAGATGGGGGCCGTGCTCCTGTAAGCAGCGTCAGGTCGTTTGTCAGGAGCGCCAAAGTTTTGATTAGTCGGAGGCTGGTAGCGAGACGAGATACCGGAATATGGGTGGACTGGGGGATCAACCGTGGGAACGTGGTTAACGACTGGCGGCTCAGGGACTTTAGCGGTACCGGTAGCGGAGGCAGAGGCAGGACGTTCGTTAGCGACAGGGACGGAGTGCTCGTTAGCGGCAGGGGGACTGGCGGGAGAACTGGTAGCGGTGGGGTCGTTAGCGGCTTTCGGGGGAACCGGTCGATATCCCTTAGCGCGAGGGATCTCGATACCGTCAAAGACTTCCGCTGGGCGACGTAGAGCATAGAGTTCTCGTTCTAAGGCAGCGACGCGTTCTTCCCTGGATAACGTTCCTGGACTCGCGGTTGCCGGTTGCAAGACTTTGTGAATAAACGTCTGGGACATGCCTTGGAGTTGTTCCGCGTCAGGGTTAGCATTAGCGGTGAGCTGGCCGGTAAGAATCTGGTTGGGGTTGAGCCTGTGCCATTCGTCGACGCGTTCCATATAGAGCCGTTTGCTGACATAGTTGGGGATCATAGCACCAGACGGTAAGACAACCTTGCCTTCGTGGTTCCGATGGATTTTGCCTTGACTAATGAAGCTTTCGAGCTTAACACAATTGCCTCGTACCATTGTGTGACCGGTTTCGCCGCAGAAGTGACAACTGTCGCTAAGAGGTCGAGAGGCGCGGGGCTGAGAGCTGTTACCGGCAGCCAATGCAGCCATCTTTTCCTCCATACGTGCGAGAGCATTAACGATAGCGGCAGCAGCGATGTCGAGAGGTTCCCTTTTAATGATAGTGGTTGGTACGGGAGCAGGGGTGTTAATGGTGGGAGTCTTAGCATTAGCGGTCGTCGGTTTCTTCGAAGTCGTGGCGGTGTCGGTACCCTTCAGAACCCATCTGGCAGCTTCAAAGACTTGTTCTACCTCATAGGGGTCCTCCAGGTGATGGTCGGGAAGGGTGATTTCTAAACGGCGGACGAGTTTGGACCATAACAAAGTCGGTATACCTTGCTGGAAGAGACGGCGTTCCTCGTTCCGGTAGATCTTGCTTTTAGCCAGGAGCCAACGCGCCAGGCGCTGGAAATCCCTATAGTAGTCCGAGAAGTGTCCAAGAGTAGAGATACTGGTCGAGAAAGTCTGGTTTACAAGTCGCTCAAGATCCTGAAGAGTGTAACGGGCAGATTCCTCAGCGCCAGGATATAAACGAAAGACCGCTACTTTCCACTCGGCATAGGTATGGTCGCTAAACTCTGGCAAGCCAAGCCAGGTTTCCGCGGTGTCATACGATACGTACCGAGCGGCGTATTCCTTCTTCTGGTTATCGTCGTTAACAGCGCAGTCCGCTAAGAGATATTCGAGCTCGCGGAAATACTGGGCAAGCTCTCGGGGGCAACTCTCGTCCCATTTAGGTGCGGTAGAGTCGTTGCGAGGTGGCATATGGCGGGAATGGCGGGCGTCACCCATGGCGGTAGGGTCAACGGGCGTCGGTAAGGGCGTAGAGGATTGAACTGGGGAATAAGGGTCGGGGGATAACGGTGGTAGCGGTGCGTCGAGGAAGTTGTCGATGTGATGGCCTGGGAAGTTCTCTAAGAGTTCGGTAACATCGAGAAGTTCCCTAGCGGTAGCAACTTCCTCTTCAAGGTTACGAGGCGGAGTTGTTAAGGGTGTTAACGGCGAAGGTGGGGGAATGTCAAAAGGGATAACGGGGAGCGAAGCTTCAGTAACGAGACGTAAGCGGTTTTTGGCCTGTAGGCGAGTTTCCGGTGGAATTTTTACTATAGAACCCCTCGTGGTGGGCTCCAAAATGATGCGCTGACTTGCCGCCTAGCTGCCGTGCAGGAAACAACCAACAAGACCAGCTAGATAGGGATAGCTAGCAAGCAGTAGCGTTACGTGTGTGTGTGAGAGGAGTCTAGCAAAGTCCCAGAAACCCGGTAAGGAGATAAGAAGTCGGAGTCGGTAAGGAAGTGTGAGGGAGCGGTAAGAGATAACAGTGCGGCCGCTAACGTCTGCGCCGAACCATTGCTAAGGGGAAATCTGTCAAAGACCCAAAAGGTCGTTAAGGAATAATGGAAGAGTTAACGGAAATGTATGAGCCGCTAGCCGTAAGCGCTAGCGTTTAACGAAGGCGAAACGAGGGCACCCGTATGGTGCTTAACAAAAACGGAGCGAGTGCACCCGTATGGTGCTTAACGAAGGCGACGAGGAGCGAAGTAGACTGGACTGGGTAATCCCAAATCAGTCGTTAACGAAGCAAGAGCGTGAACGGGATCTTAAGTGTAGTCGGAAGTGGGGACTAAACTCTGGTATGATTCCATGATTTGTAGCTACTGACAGGGCAGTATTTATAGGTAAGTAAGACAGTAGATAAAAGGGGAAACCAGTAATAGGTAGTAAGCGTAGCGGTTGCATGTGATAATGCGATAATGCGTGTCAGGAGGAAGACGATAAAAGGGGAAACCGATAAGAGATAGTAGGTGAAGCGGATGCATGTGATAATGCATGTCAGGGGCCGTAGGGAGAGGGGCCTGGACTGTCACAAGGTCGGCTGAGTCGTTAAGGGAAAGGTCGGTAACGGTCGATGTCGTTAGCAGTCGGCCGGTAGCGGTCACGTGCTGAGGTCACATGCTTGGTTTGACTTGTCGGTGGCGGGCAGCCAGCGCTGACCGGGGCATATCATCGGCAATACCGTTAGTACGTTTGTTGTAACCGGATATGCAAATGTGGTTGATGTGGTACTTCTTGGCAAGGTAAGCGATGGCTTTAATGATGGGGGGACCGTTATTGGTAACGATTTTGCTAAGGGCGCCCCAGCAGCAGATAATGTCTTCAAAGAGCCACTTAGCGATAGCGTTGGTATTTTTGCAAGCAAGCATGCAGAATTTGGGGTAATGAATTAGCAAACAGCGTCCTTGGATGATATATTTGAACTTGTTCAAAGGCGGCATGAACATGGTGTCAATGTAGATTTTGCTGAATAAGGTGGCGGGGTAGCGACGGTAGGCAGTATGAGGACTTTGGTCGTCTGGTGGACTTGGCAAATGTGGCACGAGCGAATGTACCAAACGATATCGGCCACTACCTGTGGCCACCAAAAGCGCTCTAGCAGGGCAGCTCTTGTAGTGAACAGACCACGATGTCCAAGGTCATCATGCATAGCATGCAGAATGCAAAGTTGTGAGTCAGCCGCTATGAAGAGCTTGTGCTCACCATTACAATTGCATTGCCAAAGCTTGCCGTTAGTGAGGAAGAAGCCGCTAGCATAGTGAAGGAAGGTAGCAAGGGCTTTGTCATTAAGGCCTGGCGGTTGCTTGAAGTCGGTAAGCCACTGCTGGACGAGTTGAACTCTTTTGTCGCCAGCAAGGGCTTTGGGGGAGCAAGGGACATTGTCGTAGGAGAGGGGGTCGGTAACGGGTGGAATCGAGACTTTGGTAAGAGGAGCAGTGTCGTTAGCGAATGTCATTAGAGTCAGATGGTAATGGGCAAGTAGGGGTAAACGAGGGATGGTAGAGGTGGAACTGTCACGACCCTGCCATCTCCAGACCTCCATACGCTGCCCCGGCCCTGACACACACCTCTCCCACACCCCTTGCGCACAGGACCACCAACAACCTCCCAACACTGCACCGGCAACACCCGCGGCCATCTCTGAACAGATCCCCGGCCATCACTGAATCCCGGCATCTTGGCTGACACATCACCCCAAGGCTTCCCTGTCACCAGACACACCCGGACCCCCAGCATCCTGGCCATCACATAACGTCCCGCAACATTCCTCCCGTGAACTGCCGGCACGTCACAATGCCGCCTGCTTCTGTGGTGCCGAGGGGCGCCACCACTACGCACCGTGACCGCCAACCTGCCCGACACAAGCCCACCATAACCCGCGCCAGCATGCCCCGACCACTACCATGACCCCGGGGCTGGGAGCCAGTCCAGGGACTTAGCCAGAGGAATCAGATGCCTTGGTCCCGGCTAGAATCCTACCCGGGACTTAGTGGGAGGGTGGTACATAAACCATAGGGTAGCATACAAGTCAGGTAGTCTTGATATTAACCGTAGTTCTCCGTATTTCCGTGTCTCTGTCTCTGCCTCTGTCTCTATCTCAATTTCAATCTATTCTCTTGCCTCTCTCTCTCTCGTCTTGTCTCTCGTCTCTCATCTCTCATCTCCGTGCCTCGTTCCGTTCCGTGACTCATTTCTCCTTTCTGTTTCTCTTCTCTGTTTCTTTACCTATCGTCCGTATCTCTTTCTCTCTTCACCCTGGCCTCCTAACCAACCCACCCCGCCGATTCCGTACCTACTCCCCCCGTTCTGAACCTACTCCCACCTCAACCCGTACCACCCCCTTTCGCTACCCACCTTCCCTTTTGTTACGCCCCTACCCAACCCCCTGCTCCCATACTCCCTTACCCAGAGCACTTTCTACTTTGCGTGCGGCACTACTCGTACCCCGGAGCATCCGGACTTCCCCTGGACCACTCATAGCTGTACCCGGAGCTTCTGCAAAGCCCCGGACCGTACTTAGCCTCCCGAGCTTGCCTAGTAAGGACTCGCCAGTGTAGCTGAGCCCCCATTGTCAGCGGGACCTGACACCGGAGAGACGCGGAGTTGCGAGAGGTCCGGGAGGAGCAAGACGCAGTGCGGCGGGAGTTGGAGGAGGTGCGGGCGGGGTCGTGGAGGGCCCAGGAGGAGTGGGAGGGTGCCAGGAGGGAGTTGGCAGTGGCGATGGCGGTGGTGAACTCCCAGGCTGTGGAGGTGAGGGGTCTGCAGGAGAGGGTACGGCAGGTGTCGTCCCAGCCCAAACAGCTGGAGAGGTGGCGGGCAGAGGTGGGGGCCCTCCAGGTTGAGAGGGAGTCGGCCATCTGGAGGCGGGACTGGGCCCTGAGGGAGGTGGCCACGGGACGGGGCAAGGCAATGCGTAAGTGGTCCCCCGCTCTGGCAACATTGCTAACTGACCTGGAATGTTTTAGGCTGGGCATGGGAGCACCAACTCCTGCTTGATGCGTCTTCCGCGGCGTTTGCGTCCCTCTAAGAGGGCCTATCCCACTCACAGTGAGCATCCCCGCTGGAGGTTGACCATGGCATGGCACAACTCAGTAAGGTGCTGGCGGGACACCGTCGTCGTAACGCGGTGGCTCCCGGGACCTGGTTGGACGTGGCGATGGACGTGGGCGAGCCCCTACCACGCTTTGAGGACAATATGGCGACCATGGTGGCTCAGCTGGAGGCGGCAGTGCTTGTCAAGGAGGTGGGGGTGCTGGAGGAGGAACAAAGTGCCAGGGAGGGGATCGAGTGAGGGAGGGGGGTCTTTTTTCTTGTTCTTTTGTCTCTTCCGGTCCCTGCATCATATAGTGTACTTCTAGAATTTGTACGTACCAGTCTGCAGTTTGTCTTCTTGTTGCCCCGGAATAAAACTTTTTCTTATTAGTGAGGGGTGGGGGAAAGATAGAAAAGGGCTTAGGGGTACTGGTGGGAGTTGAATCCCGAGTGAATCCAGAGGCAGGGGTTAGGCCCACTACTGCCGTCTGTAAGTTCTAGTCCCGGGGATCCCAGGGCTTGCTGGGGTACCGCCAGTGGAAGTCCCGGAGCGCCACAGGAGCTCCGGAGAGGTTCTCGCGGGGTTCCCAAGTGTCGTCCTCGGGGCCGTAACCTTTCCAATGCACGAGGTAGAGGATCCGGTTGCAGACTTGCCGGGAGTCGAGGATTTGATTGACTTCGTATCGGTCGTCACCTTCAAGTTTGATTGGCGGAGGTTGTTCGGGTCGCTGGCCGGGGAAGGGTTTCGGGGCATACTTTTCCAGGAGGCGGACGTGGAATACCGGGTGGAGTCCTTTGAGGGTCAGGGGTAGGTTGAGTCGGTAGGCGTGCGTTGAGACTTTCTGGAGAATCTTGAAGGGTCCGAAGCGCTTGTGATCGAATTTTGGGGAGGGTCAGCGGGTTTTGATGTTGCGTCGGTCGAGCCATACGAGAGTTCCGGGGGACCAGTCAGGGGTGGGTTCGCGGTGGGGGTCGGCGTGCTTGGTGTAGGCTTTGTTGGTGGTGTCAATTTCTTCCCGGAGGAACTCGTGGAGGGACCGGAGGTCTTGTGCGACTTCGTGGGCAACGTGTGAGGGTATATTGTCGAGGGAGAGGGTGAGCCGGGGGTGGTAGCCCTTATTGGCGTAGAAGGGCAAAACTCCGGTGGTGGAGTGGGGGGTGTTGTTGTACGTGAACTCGGCCAGGGGCAAGTCGTGCCGCCAATCGTCCTGCTGGTAGTTGACATAGAGGCAGAGGTACTGTTCCAGGGTCTGGTTCACACGCTTGGTCTGTCCGTCAGTCTCCGGGTGGTAGGCAGTGGATAGATTGGTTTTGACTTCCAGGGCCTTACACAGAGACTGCCAGAACCGGGAGATGAAGAAGGAGCCGCGGTCGGAGATGATGTCATTGGGGAGCCCGTGCTTGGAGAACACGTGTTCGAGGAAGATCTGGGTGAACTCCGGGGCATCGTCGGTGGTGTGGCACGCGATGAAGATGGCTTGTTTGGTGAGGCGGCAGACTACCACGAGGATGGCATCGAAGCCATCGGAGTCAGGGAGCTCGACAATGTGATCCAGGGAGATGGAGGACCAGGGGCGGCGACCGACGGGGAGGGGTTTAAGGAGACCATAGGGGCGGTGACGGGGGACTTTGGCCTGGAGGCAAGACTCGCAGGCTCGGACGTACCGGGTGACGTCGCGCTTGAGTCCGGGCCAGAAGTAAGTCCGGGAGATGAGCTGAACAGTCTTATGGATCCCCGGGTGTCCCCGCAGCTTGTGGTCATGGTGTTGTCGGAGGATGTCAAGGCGTATTTTTTGGTGGTCCGGGGCATAGATGCAACCGTCTCGGAGGAGGAGGGAGTTGTCAGGGCATAGGGTGAAGGGTGACGGGGTTGGCGGGGCTCCTTCCAGGGCATTCCAGGGGTCATGCTGAGTGAAGAAGGGGTCCGGGGGTGCGTTGTGGATTTGGTGTAGGATCCCTTCCTCGTTCATGATCAGCATGGTGCGGAGGTGCTCCGGGGGGATGACGACTCGATTGTTGAAGGAGTTTCGCTCTGCCTCGAAGGACTTTTTTGGGTAGACGTCCGGGCATCGGGTGAGGGCATCGGG
>QGOB01000707.1:1025-25305 GCA_003313055.1 Termitomyces sp. MG145 | reverse complement strand
CCCCGCTTACCCCCACTTGCCCAATACCGTCCGACTCTAGCAACACTCGTTAACGACACTGTTCCTCTTCCCAAAGTCTCGACTCCATCTGTTACCGACCCCCTTTCCTACGACAACGTCCCTCGCTCACCCAAGGCCCTGGCCGGCGACAAAAGAGTTCAACTCGTCCGGCAGTGGCTTACCGACTTCAAGCAACTGCCAGACCTTGACGACAAAGCCCTCGCTACTTTCCTTTGCTACGCTAGCGGCTTCTTCCTCGCTAACGGCAAGCTTTGGCGCTGCAATCGTAACGGTGAGCACAAGCTCTTCATAGTGGCTGACTCACGACTTCACATTTTGCACGCTATGCATGACGACCTTGGACATCGCGGTCTGTTCGCTACAAGAGCCGCCCTGCTAGAGCGCTTTTGGTGGCCACAGGTAGCGGCCAATATCGTTTGGTACATTCGCTCGTGCCACATTTGCCAAGTCCACCAAACGACCAAAATCCTCATACCGCCTACCGTCGCTATCTCCGCCGCCTTATTCAGCAAAATCTATATCGACACCATGTTCATGCCACCTTCAAACAAGTTCAAGTATATCATCCAAGGACGCTTTTCACTAATCCACTACCCCGAATTCTGCATGCTCGCTTGCGAAAATACCGATGCTATTGCTAAGTGGCTCTTCAAAGACATCATCTGCCGCTGGGGCGCCCTTAACGAAATTGTTACCGATAACGGTCCCCCCATCATTAAAGCCATCGCTTACCTCACCAAAAAGTACCACATCAACCACATTCACATATCCAGTTACAACAAACATGCTAATGGTATCGCCGAACAACCTCACTTTGACGTTCGACAAGCCCTCTTCAAAGCCGTTAACGGAGACCAGTCCAAGTGGAGCTCAGCTGCTTACTCTGTCTTCTGGTCAGAACGCGTTACCGTCCGCCGCCGCATGGGTTGTTCCCCTTACTACGCTGCTCCGGTACTCATCCCCTATTCCCCGCCAACATCATAGAAGCGACCTACCTCCAGCCACCTCCCGATTCCCTGTTAACGACTACCGACCTCATTGCCCGACGCGCTATTGACCTCCAACGCAGACAAGCCGATCTCGACCGTTTACATGATACCGTCCTTACCGCCCGCCGGCTAGCGGCTCTCTGTTTCGAACAAGAGCACGCCGCTACCATTTGAGACTACGACTTCAAGCAAGGAGACCTAGTATTGATGAGGAATACACGCATTGAAGTCACCCATAACAAGAAGATGCGACCTCGTTACTTAGGACCGCTAGTGGTAATCTCACATAACCGTGGAGGCGCTTACATTCTCTGTGAATTAGATGGATCCGTACTTCACCGACCGGTAGCCGCCTTTCGCTTAGTCCCCTATTTTGCCCGCGACCACATCCCTCTCCCTACCGGCACCTTCGACATCGATACCGACCGTTTAAGAATACTAGAAGAAACCGACTTACTCGATGACGAAGACCCCCTTAATCCCGACAAATCATTAGACAACTCCGCCGAAGAAGATTAGAAAACATCATTTCCACTATACACCCCACTCACCATTAAACTCCCCGAAAACCTTAACGGCTCTCGATAAGCCTTATTTCTATTGTTTTGTTTCTATTGTTTCACCTTTACTTACTCTGTTTCTATCCATCATAGACTTTCTTTCTACCTACGCTTTCCGACATACACGCACAATTGTTAAGCCCTCTACTTATTCTTTTTAACTTGTCACCACCGCTCCCCATTCGCCTTTTGTTAAAACACATCCGTTAAGTGACGTTGCGCAAGCGCCATGATGACCAACTGAGCGTTTATCTTTTTCCTTTGTCTTTCTTTTTGGTTCTTTTGCTTCGATTTTTCACTCTGCCTTTCGTTAATATGCAGTCGTTAAGCAACCTTGCGCAAGCGCCATGATGATTTACTGAGCGTTTATCTTATTTTAACTGTTTAATTCCTTCCGCTTCGACCTTTCGCTATCCGTTTGACTTGTCTTCTCTATCTGGCACTTCCCTTTCCTCCGACCGCTATTCTTACCGGTCGACCCATACTCCAAGAAAACCGTTTATTTAAAAAGACCCCTTAAGGGGGCCAGTCTCCAAAAAAGCAATATGACAAAACTAAAAAGAAAAATGTTTTTTTTTTCTAGGGCACGGGGAGATTGTCATCCGAAGGCAGCTCTCCATCTCCCGACTTCCCCCAGTGCTCCTCCGTCACCCCTGCTTCTGCCTGCCATCTGATGAAGGCGTTGCAATTGTCTTGATAGCGTGCCAGTGCACTCCGTGCCCTCTCCAGCAGCCAGTAGCGAGCTCGCGCCGCTCGCAAATCGTCCTCCGCCGCCCGCATCTCCCTCCCCATCAATCGCCTGACCTCTGCCGCCCTCGCCCGATACCGTTCCAGGTCACCTCTGGGATCGAACGGGAAAGGGACTGGTAGGTCCTCCCCTAGCCATTCGATCTCCTCCTCATTGATAGTCGGTTGAGGAGGGGCCCCGAACCTCTCCACCTAAGCAAACTTTGTTAGCATTACCGGTCCGCTGTTAAGGAACGACAAACTTACCAAGTCCTTTGCTTCCACTTTGCCCGTCTCGTCGCCCATCTCCACTTCTGGCATCTCCAGTTCTACTGGCTCTGCTACCGGTTCGGCCTCCGTTACCGCTGCTCTCGCCTCGAGGGGGGTCACCTCATGAACTTCTTCGACCGAACTCTCCTCATCAGACTCCAAACGGCACCGTTTGGAGCTCCTCACCGGCGTTGGTACCTCTTCATCGCTCGACTCCACTACGGACCGGCTTCTGACGCCAACAGTCCTTACTGGGCCTTTCGTCTTGCCGGTTCCCTCTGCTACTGTCCCCTCTTGTCTTGTCGGCAGGAGGAGCGTTGCCTTCTTAATGGCTGGCTCCCCGCCACCCGCCGCTATCTCTCGCTGCCCCTCCAAGTATCGCCTCGCCGCCCATACCAAAGCGGCCCCCTCCGCCTTCTTCCCCTTGTGACCCCTGCGGCGACCCCGTAACGACCTCCCCCGTACCAGGCCGCCGCTAAGTCAATAGCGGCACCGTTAGCACTTACTGTCATCAATCCCGCGGCCACCTCTTCCACTTCCATCACTCCCTCCGGTACCGTTCCCTTAGCGCAACCGTTAGCATACCGTCAGAAAACAAGACACTTACGAAATGTCTGTCGTATGGCCTCATCCAGGCCTCGTCCTTGTATTGGGCATATAAAGCCCGGCACTCTTCGCCTACCGCCTCCTGTTCCGACCACGTGACGCCACTGCCACCTGCCAACTCGAACCAGTGCAGGTAGGTCAACAATATCGACGTTACTGCCGACTGTGGATTTGTCACGAGGAGCGCGCGCCCCATCCCGAGCACCTTGGGTGCCTTCTCGAGAAAGTCTTGCGCCGCCACGAAACGCGCAAAGGTCGTGGAGTAATTGAAGAACGTGGGTGTCGACATAGTAGTGCTGAAACAATGAAGTCCAAAGGACCGCTGGAGTTTATTTATGATCTTTCAGTATGGCGCACGGACCAAGACCCCCTGCACAGACCACGCTTAACGATCACGAGACTTCGAGGATTTTCCTTTGACTGGGGACAGTCAGTTTTTCAGTCAAGGGGAGATGATACGACCTGGTTAGCGCTGGCTGCCCGACACTGACAAGTCAAACCAAGCACGTGACCTCAGCACGTGACCGCAGCACGTGACCGCTAACAACCAACCGCTAACAACACCGACCGTTGCCGACCTATCCCTTAACAACCCAGCCGACCTTGCGACAGTCCAGGCCTCTCTCCCTACGGCCCCTGACATGCACTATCACATGCATCCGCTATGCTTACTATCTCTTACCAGTTTCCCCTTTTATCGCCTTACTCCCAACACGCACTATCACACTATCACATGCATCCGCTACACTTACTACCTATTACCGGTTTCCCCTTTTATCTATCACCTTACGTACCTATAAATACTGCCCTGTCAGTAGCTACAAATCATCGAATTGTACCAGAGTCTAGTCCCCACTTCAGACTATGCTTAAGATCTCGTTCACGCTCTTGCTTCATTAACGGCTGATTTGGGATTACCCAGTCCAGTCTACTTTGCTCCTCGCTCTTAGCCCGACCGTATTATCGGACTAGCACTCGTCGCCTTCGTTAAGCGCCATACGGGCGCCCTTGCTTCGCTTTCGTTAAGCACCATACGGGTGCCCTCGTTTCGCCTTTGTTAAACGCTAGCGCTTACGGCTAGCGGCTCGTATATTTCCGTTAACTCTTCCGCTATCCCTTAACGACCTTTTGGGTCTTTGACAGATTTCTCTCTTAGCGACGGTTCGGCGCAGACACTAACGGCCGCACCGTTATCTCTTACCGCTCTCTCACACTTCCTTACCGACTCCAACCTCTCATCTCCTTACCGGGTTTCTGGGACTTTGCTTGACTCCTCTTACACACACGTAACGCTACTGCTTGCTAGCTATCCCTATCTAGCTGGTCTTGTTGGTTGTTTCCTGCATGGCAGCTAGGTGGCAAGTCAGCACATCAGCGTAGTAAGGGGAGCAACCCATGCGGCGGCGGACGGTAACACGCTCTGACCAGAAGACAGAGTAAGCGGCTGAGCTCCACTTGGACTGGTCTCCGTTAACGGCTTTGAAGAGGGCTTGTCGAACGTCAAAGTGAGGTCGTTCGGCGATACTGTTAGCGCGTTTGTTGTAACCGGATATGCGAATGTGGTTGATGTGGTACTTCTTGGCGAGGTAAGCGACAGCTTTAATGATGGGGGGACCGTTATCGGTAACAATTTTGTTAAGGGTGCCCCAGCGGCAGATGATGTCCTCAAAGAGCCACTTAGCGATAGCATCGGTATTTTCGCGAGCGAGCATGCGGAATTCGGGATAGTGGATTAGTCAACAGCGTCCTTGGATGATATACTTGAACTTGCTCGAAGGCGGCATAAACATGGTGTCAATATAGATTTTGCTGAATAAGGCGGCGGGGATAGTGACGGTAGGGGGTATGAGGACTTTGGTCGTCTGGTGGACTTGGCAAATGTGGCACGAGCGAATGTACCAAACGATATCGGCCGCTACCTGTGGCCACCAAAAGCGTTCCAACAGGGCAGCTCTGGTAGCGAACAGACCGCGATGTCCGAGGTTGTCGTGCATAGCGTGCAGAATGCGAAGTTGTGAGTCAGCTGCTATGAAGAGCTTGTGCTCACCGTTACGATTGTGGCGCCAAAGCTTGCCGTTAACAAGGAAGAAGCCACTAGCGTAGCGAAGGAAAGTAGCGAGGGCTTTGTCGTTAAGGCCTGGCGGTCACTTGAAGTCGGTAAGCCACTGCCAGACGAGTTGAACTCTTTTGTCGCTGGCAAGGGCCTTGGGTGAGCGAGGGACGTTGTCGTAGGAAAGGGGGTCGGTAACAGATGGAGTCGAGACTTTGGAAAGAGGAACAGTGTCGTTAACGAGTGTTGCTAGAGTCGGACGGTATTGGGCAAGTGGGGGTAAGCGGGGGATGGTAGAGGCGGAGCGGGCGAGGGCAGTCGGTAACTGAACATGGTGCATGAATCCGTGCATACGATCGATCCAATCTTCGAAGATGTCGTTATCGGTATCGTCTGGGGGAGGGTCGGTAGACTGTAATGGTTGTCGTGAAAGTCCGTCGGGCCCATGGAAGGTTCCTTTAACGTGTACAAGCTCGAAGTGGAACATAAGGATAGCCATGATCCAGCGGTTCATACTAGCTGAGGGCTGAATGTCAGGGTTCTGCAGCATACCTTTGATGTAACGGGCGTCGACTTCGATGATAAGGTTCCTAACGCCTAGGAGGTACATGCGTAGTGCCTGCAAGGCTCTGTACAGACCGTAAAGCTTGAGCTTGGGTTGACTGAAGCAAGCTTCGCGTTCATTAAGGGTGATGGATCCAAAGCGGTTATAGCGATGTTGCTTGCGATTGTCAGTAGTACACTGGCAAAGGTAGAAACCGACCGCTATGTAAGAAGTGTTGACCGCTAAGATCACGGGATCATCGGATTCGTAGTCGATGGGAATGAGGGGTTTAGCGTTGTGTAAGGCTTTGACGAGGTCTTTTTGGGTGTTAAGCTGGTCGGGTCCAAATTTGAAGGGAACACCAGTACGGGTGAGCTTCGTTAGGTGATGAGCGCGATGGGCGAAGTTCTTAACGAACATCTGGAGGACTCCAACGGTGCCTAGGAAGGCGCGGACTTCGGTTAACAACTGGCAAGGGCCCCAGCAGTCCAATAACGCTAAATGGTTTCGTCAGGAACTCAGCCAGTAGGAGTGCAAACGTGGCCAAGGATCTTAAAGGTTGGCGCGCAAAGGACTAGCTTATGACCGGAGAAAGTGCCACCGCAGTACTTCATGCGCTGAAGGACACGGTTCAGGAGTTCAAAGAACTCCCAAAGTGCTAAACGAATGTTGGGATTGTTGGGATGCTTAGCGGGTGAGCCATTAATGAGTTTCCAGTCCTTCGGGCCTTTAACGCCAACGTTGTCAATGAAGCTGAGGGCGTTATGGGGGATCTCGGGCTGGAGGATGTGGGTGACGTCGTTGTGGAAGATGGGCACAGCGTTAGTCCATCCCATAGGGAGTGTTACTAAACAGAGGGCGCCAAACGGTGTCTGGAAAGTCGTTAAGTCGTGGGAGGCGGGATCAATAAGGCGCTCATTGTAGCCAACGTAGAGATCGAGGGTAGCACCGCAAATGCGGCTGGCAAAGGATTCAGCAACGTGGTCGGGGAAAGGGGGAATGCCAGAGTGGTGGATCGTGACTTGGTTTAGCGGTTCGAGACTGTGGACAAGGCGAAGTTTACCGTTTTTCTTCAAGACACAGAACCAGCGTGACCGGTAAGCGGAGTTCGAAGGCTCATAAACGCCTGCTTGGATCTTGCTACAAATGATTTCGCAGATTTCCTTTTCGAGGCCCGGCGGTATCGGTCAGTTGTGCTGAACCCAAGGAATGTGAGGGATAGTCAGTATGCGGATGGGGGGAAAGAAGTCGGGTCAAAGGCTACCTCGTTTGGAATCTTCCCAGGCGAACGCGTTTTGTTGCTTAGCGACAAGGTCCACAAGTACGTTAAGCTCATCTTGGGTAAGAAAGCCGGTATCGTGTTCCTTAACAAAAGTCGCTTTGCGGTCGTCGGTAAAGCGGGGAGTTGGTAAGAAAGGAAGGGGATTAGGGTCGAGCTTGGGTATGTTCGCTAAGGGGTCGCCAAGGATGTGTCGTTCGATTCGGAAGTCTTCGCTAACATGGCTAGCGACAGGCTTGGTTTTCAACGCGACAGGTTTGTATTTCTTCTTGACTTGGACTCCTTTGCATTTTGGCTCGGCAGCGGCATAGACGGCTGGGAAGGGGACGTTAACGTAAATGGGGGCAGAGACGGTATCGAGCATTCCAGATGCTTGGCCAAGAATAGAGGGATTGGAGAGACTAGGGGAAACGAAATAAGAGCGTGGCAGGATAATGGTCTCGGAAAGGTCGCTAGCGGTCGCATATAGATAGGCAAGAGAGAGATTGTCGAAAGCTGTTTTTGGGTTTTCTAGTATTTCGGAATCAAGCGGGGTATGCGATTGCACTATAACAGAGTGCTTTTGGTGGTCATAGTCGAGGATGACCACTAAGTCTTCCTCAGAGTCACTAACCGTGGAGGTGGTGGCGAAAGCAACGGGGTGGTCTGGCGCTATACTTGGGCTGAACCCTCTGTTGCTTGTGCTGACCGCGGGGAAACGTAGGGATGGTGCGTCGAAGGCCGGTATTGGGGTCCGTTATCGTTATCGTGGTCTCCGTTTCGCTAAGTGTGTCGACGGTACTTTTGGTAAGGACATCGAAGGGGCGACCGAGCAGGATATCATAAGCAGGCGAGCGCAGGACGTGGATCTGAAGGTACAGGGTGATACCGCCAACAGTGCAAGGGACGTTACAGGCTAGACCGAGGGATTTGTCCATAGTACCGTTAGCGCTCTGCATGTTCAGAATGATGCTGGGGTCGTAGGAGATACCGAGATAGTTAGCGACTTCAGCAGACATGGAGATGATCTGGGAGCCGCTATCCACTATACTTTTGATTTCCTCGCAGTTATCGACCAAGATCATGATGGACCGGATTGACTGGGATTCCTGAGCGACCGTTAACGTAACCGGCTCCTCACCAGGTGGTAGTGACTTGATGTACGCTTCCACTGGGTCGATCGAGGTGACTCGGGCTCTAGCGGCGTCGGTAAGAGGAGGTCTGGTAGCGGAGGTGTTGTTTAGGGAAAAGAAGGGCAGGGCGTCGTCAACGATATCGGTAGACTCTTGGAAGGCAGTGACGTTAGGAGGCGTGGTCTGTTTAGGAGTAACGGCGTTTCTGAACTGGTTCCCGATGTCGTTAGAGAGGGAGCAGAGTTCGCCGACAGAGACGGTAAGCTTGGTTTGAAGAACCTGGTCAAATACCTGCTTGGACTGTTCAATATCGTAGATGGGGGCCGTACTCTGGTAAGCAGCGTCAGGGCGTTTGTCCGTAGCGCCAAAGTTTCAATTAGTCGGAGGCTGGTAGCGAGACGAGATACCGGAATAGGGGTGGACTGGGGGATCAACCGTGGGAACATGGTTAACGACTGGCGGCTCATGGACTTTAGTGGTACCGGTAGCGGAGGCAGAGGCAGGACGTTCGTTAGCGACAGGGGGACTGGCGGGAGAACTGGTAGCGGCAGAGTCATTAGCGGCTTTAGGGGGAACCGGTCGATATCCCTTAGCACGAGGGATCTCGATACCGTCAAAGACTTCCGCTGGACAGCATAGAGCGTAAAGTTCCCGTTCTAAGGCAGCGATGCGTTCTTCCCTGGATAATGTTCCTGGGCTAGCGGTTGCCGGTTGCAAGACTTCGTGAATAAACGTCTGGGACATGCCTTGGAGTTGTTCCGTGTCAGGGTTAGCATTAGCGCTGAGTCGGCCGGTAAGAATCTGGTTGGGGTTGAGCCTGTGCCATTTGTCGACGCGTTCCATATAGAGCCGTTTGCCGAAGTAATTGGGGATCATAGCGCCAGACGGTAGGACAACCTTGCCTTCGTGGTTCCGATGGATTTTGCCTTGGCTGATGAAGCTTTCGAGCTTAACGCAATTGCCTTGTACCATTGTATGACCGGTTTTGCCGCAGAAGTGACAACTGTCGCTAAGAGGTCGAGAGGCGCGGGACTGAGAGCTGTTACCGGCAGTCAATGCAGCCATCTTTTCCTCTATACGTGCGAGAGCGTTAACGATAGCGGCGGCGGCGATGTCGAGAGGTTCCTTTTTAATGATAGTGGTTGGTATGGGGGCGGGGGTGTTAACGGTGGGCGTCTTAGCGTTAGCGGTTGTCGGCTTTTTCGAAGTCGTAGCGGTGTCGGTACCCTTCAGAACCCATTTGGCAGCTTCAAAGACTTGCTCTACCTCATAGGGGTCCTCCGGGTGATGGTCGGGAAGGGTGATTTCAAGATGGCAGACAAGTTTGGACCATAACAAAGTCGGTATGCCTTGCTGGAACAGATGGTGTTCCTTGTTTCGATAGATTTTGCCTTTAGCCAGGAGCCAACGCGCCAGGCACTGGAAGTCCCTATAGTAATCCGAGAAGTGCCCGAGAGTAGAGATACCGGCTGAGAAGGTCTGGTTAACGAGTCGCTTGAGATCCTGAAGAGTGTAACAGGCAGATTCTTCAGTGCCAGGATATAAATGAAAGACTGCTATCTTCCACTTGGCGTAAGTATGGTCGCTAAACTCCGGCAAGCTAAGCCAGGTCTCTGCAGTGTCATACAATACGTATCGAGCGGCGTATTCCTTTTTCTGGTTATTGTCGTTAACGGCGCAGTCCGCTAAGAGATATTTGAGCTCGCGGAAATACTGGGCAAGCTCTCGGGGGCAACTCTTGTCCCATTTAGGTGCGGTAGAGTCGTTGCGAGGTGGCATATGGCAGGAAAGACGGGCGTCACCCATGGCGGTAGGGTTAACGGTGGTCGGTAAGGGCGTAGAGGATTGAACTGGGGAATAAGGGTCTGGGGATAGCGGTGGTAGCGGTGCGTCGAGGAAGTTGTCGATGTGATGGCCTGGGAAGTTCTCTAAGAGTTTGGTAATGTCGAGAAGTTCCCTAGCGGTAGCGATTTCCTCTTCAAGGTTACGAGGCGGAGTCGTTAAGGGTGTTAACGGCAAAGGTGGGAGAATGTCAAAAGGGATAACGGGGAGCGAAGCTTCGGTAACGAGACGTAAGCGGTTTTTGGCCTGGAGGTGAGTTTCCAGTGGAATTTTGCTATAGAACCCCTCGCAGTGGGCTCCAAAATGATGTGCTGACTTGCCGCCTAGCTGCCGTGCAGGAAACAACCAACAAGACCAGCTAGATAGGGATAGCTTAGCAAGTAGTAGCGTTACGTGTGTGTGTGAGAGGAGTCAAGCAAAGTCCCAGAAACCCGGTAAGGAGAAGTAGGGTCAGAGTCGGTAAGGAAGTGTGAGAGAGCGGTAAGAGATAACGGGGTGGCCGCTAGTGTCTGCGCCGAATCATCGCTAAGTGAGAAATCTGTCAAAGACCCAAACGGTCGTTAAGGAATAACGGAAGAGTTAACAGAAATATACGAGCTGTTAGCCATAAGCGCTAGCATTTAATGAGGGCGAAACGAGGGTACCCATATGGTGCTTGACAAAAGCGAAGCGAGGGCACCCGTATGGTGCTTAACGAAGGCAACAAGTGCTAGTCCAACAATACTGTCGGGCTGAGCGCGAGGAGCGAAGGAGACTGGACTGGGTAAACCCAAATCAGCCGTTAACGAAGCAAGAGCGTGAACGAGATCTTAAGCATAGTCTGAAGTGGGGACTAGACTCTGGTATGATTCAATGGTCTTGTAGCTACTGACAGGGCAGTATTTATAGGTAAGTAAGACGGTAGATAAAAGGGGAAACCGGTAATAGGTAGTAAGCGTAGCGGTTGCATGTGATAATGTGATAATGTATGTCGGGAGTAGTAAGGCGATAAAAGGGGAAACCGGTAATAGACAGTAAGCGTAGCAGGTGCATGTGATAATGCCTGTCGGGGGCCGTAGAGAGGGGCCTGGATTGTCGCAAGGTCAGCTGGGTCGTTAAGGGAAAGGTCGGTAACGGTCGGTGTCGTTAGCGGTCGGTCGGTAGCGGTCACGTGCTGAGGTCACGTGCTTGGTTCGACTTGTCGGTGTGGGGCAGCCAGCGCTGACCGGGTCGTATCACTGCTTGTACGACCCATCCCTGTATACAACATTGAT
This sequence comes from Termitomyces sp. MG145, assembly GCA_003313055.1. Taxonomy (NCBI): domain Eukaryota; kingdom Fungi; phylum Basidiomycota; class Agaricomycetes; order Agaricales; family Lyophyllaceae; genus Termitomyces; species Termitomyces sp. MG145. Next base: position 14,053 of record QGOB01000707.1, on the reverse strand, counting down.
GGTACTCTCAATGAAGCTGGCTCCATCCGATGTGTAACTGAGTGCATCCTTCGCTACCGTAATCACACAGAAAGAGCAGTGTTTGCGGTCACCAGCCTTGGGAAGCAGGAGGTCATCCTTGGATACACCTGGCTACGTTTGCACAATCCAGAGATTGACTGGTCTACCGGAGAGGTCAAGATGAGTCGATGTTCATGCCACTGCTCAGCCTGCGCTGATGAAGCACGGGTAGAGAAGCATGCACGGGTCCGAGAACGAGCTGCCATTCGAGCCTGTTGATGGGGTCCCCTTCCTTGTCCAGATCTAGACCTTTTGGATCCTCCTCCCCTAGCATTCCCTTGTAAGGAGGCCCCTCATAAGGATGCACCAGGGTCAGGGGGTGAAACCAAGTTGGAAGACCTGAACAGTGGTGAGTTTCAAGGGACCCCAGAGCCTGACACTGCCGACAAAGTCATTGAGGAAGGTGATCGGATTTGGGCTGCCCTGCCACATCAGCCACCAATCTCAGCGGCAATCCGTGCCAGTCAGACTACCTCTCAGCGACTTGCCGAAGCCTTCACCAAGAATGCACAACCCAAGTCTTTCCGAGATGCGGTACCAGACTACCTCCATGACTTTGAGGACGTGTTTTCCAAGACTTCCTTCGACTCCCTTCCAGAGCACAAGCAGTGGGATCATGCTATTGAGTTGACCCCAGAAGCAGAGCCCTCCAACTGTAAGGTCTACCCACTGGCGCCTAAGGAACAGGATGAATTGGATGCCTTCTTGCAGGAGAATTTGGAGTCTGGTTGAATATGCCCATCCAAAGTCCCCCATGGCTTCTCCAGTCTTCTTCATCAAGAAGAAGGATGGCTCCCTCTGCTTGGTGCAAGACTATCGTGTCCTGAACGCTCTCACTGTGAAGAATTGCTACCCCCTTCCCCTCATCTCTGAGCTCGTCAACAACCTACGTGGCGCACGGTACTTCACTAAATTGGATGTCCGCTGGGGCTACAACAACGTGCGCATCAAGGAAGGAGATGAGTGGAAGGCTGCTTTCCGAACCAACCGGGGGCTATTTGAACCACTGGTCATGTTCTTTGGCCTCACAAACAGCCCAGCTACCTTCCAGACCATGATGAATGACATCTTCACAGACCTCATTGCAGAAGGTGTGGTGTGTGTATACCTGGATGATATCCTCATTTTCACAAAGACCTTAGAGGAGCACCGCTGCATCGTACGTCTGGTTCTGGAACGCCTCCGCCAACACCAGCTTTATCTCAAGCCTGAGAAGTGTGAGTTTGAACAGACCCGAGTGGAATATCTTGGACTTATCATCTCACATGGAACAGCTGAGATGGACCCGGTGAAGGTAGCTGGAGTGGCAGAATGGCCTGTACCTCAGAATAAGAAGGAGGTGCAATCCTTTTTAGGGTTCACCAACTTCTACCGGCGGTTTATTTAGGACTTTTCACATCATGCTCGCCCACTCTTTGATCTGACTTCCAAAGACCAGCCCTAGCAGTGGACAGATGCCCAGCAGACCGCGTTTGACACCTTAAAGTGGGCAGTGACCTCACAACCTGTTCTCATCTCAGCAGACAATAACCTGCCATTTTGAGTGGAGGCAGACAGCTCTGACTTTGCCACTGGAGCGGTTCTATCCCAACAGTCAAAGGAAGATGCAAAGTGGCATCCAGTGGCCTTCTACTCCAAGAGTCTCAATGCAGTGGAGCACAATTATGAGATTCATGATAAGGAGATGCTGGCTATCATCCGTGCCTTTATGGAGTGGCGGCATTTCTTAGAAGGGGCCCGGCATCAGTTTGAAGTCTGGACTGACCACAAGAACCTCGAGTACTTCCGCACTGCAAAGAAACTCAACTGCCGACAGGCCCGCTGGTCCCTCTACCTGGCCAACTTTGACTTCTCCCTTCATCATAGGCCTGGCCAGAGTATGGGCAAGCCAGATGCCCTGTCACGTCATGCTGACCATGGCACTGGAGCTGGTGACAATGACAACAGTTGCTCAAGCCAGAGTTCTTTGCAGTAAGAGCACTTGAGGGTCTGGTGATCCAGGGCAAGGAAGCATCCATTCTGGCAGACATCTGGAAGGGCAACCGCAAGGGACTTCAGGAGGATGTAGTGGCCAAGGCAGCAGCAGCGCTCAAGGCAGGTCGACCGACAGGGACCCGCTCTATCCACAGCCAGAAGTTGCAATCAGACCAAGGGATCCTCACCTTTCGGGGGTGTATCTATGTGCCAAACAACCCAGAGTTACGCCGACGGATCGTAGAGCAGCACCATGACTCCAAGGTTGCAGGGCACCCTGGACGCTGGAAGACTCTGGAGCTGGTATCACGGAACTACTGGTGGCCCCAGATGTCACGGTATATTGGGACCTACACAAGCACCTGCGACATGTGTCTCTGGACCAAGCCCTCCCACCAAGCACCTATTGGCAAGCTACATCCCCTCCCTATTCCCAATGACCGGTGGAGTGTAGTTTCAGTAGACTTCATCTCTGAGCTACCAGATGCCCATGGCTACGATGCTATCCTAGTGGCTGTGGATAGTGTAGGGAAGCAAGCGCACTTCATCCCCACCACCACCACTTGTTCCATTTTGGGTGTGGCCAACCTGTACCGGAAGAATGTCTGGAAGCTCCATGGTCTCTCAGATGCCTTCGTGTCTGACCGGGGTCCTCAGTTTATAGCAGAATTCACAAGGGAACTATACTGCCTGCTAGGGATCAAACTCCAAGCCTCTACAGCATATCACCCTCAATTGGATGGTCAGACCGAGTGGGTCAGCCAGGAGTTGGAACAGTATCTCCGGATCTTCTGCAGTGAGCGACAGGATGACTAGGACGAACTCCTTCCAGATGCAGAGTTCCAGTACAACAATCATGTACACTCTGCAATGCAGGCCACCCCCTTCATGCTGGACACTGGACGCAACCCTCACATGGGCTTTGAGCCCTGCCAGCGTCCTTCCCAGAACTAGTCAGTGACGGAGTTTGTGGATCGCATGAAGGAGGTGCAGGAGGAGGCCAGAGCGGCATCAGCCAAGGCCAAGGACAACATGGCCAGGTACTACAACCAACGCCAAACTCTAGCACCAGAATACTAAACAGGGGATAAGGTCTATCTTGACGTGGAGGACATCATGACCACGCGCCCGTCCAAAAAGCTCTCCCACAAGTTCCTTGGCCCATATACAGTACAGCGTGCAGTGAGGCGTCTGGCTTATCGCCTGCGCCTGCCCTATTCAATGTGGAACATCCATCCAGTCTTCCATGTAGTCAAGCTCTGTCCCGCTGTCACTGACCCAATTCCAGGGTGCTGGACAGCTCCTCCACCACCACCAGTCATTGTGGATGATGAGGAGCACTATGAGGTAGAGGCAATCTTGGACAGTCGCATATTTTGCCACAAGCTTCAGTACTGAGTGAAGTGGAAGGGCTATGGTTATGAGGATGCATCTTGGGAGTCAGCTGAGGATGTCCAGGCACCACTGCAGGTGAAGGAATTCTATGAGCGGCATCCAAGCACCCCTAAGAGCATCCGGGGCCTGTATACACTTTCTCCAGCGCTTTTCCAGTCTGTTTGGCCTTGCCACCATCCAGTGCATCGAGACTCTGCACCCTAGAGGGGGGGTGATGTAAGGGGACAACCCCTAGAGACCATCCTTTCCTTTTCCTATTCCTTTTCCCCTTCCTTTTCCCTTCTGTTTCCCTTTAGATACTATCTGCACATATTGTGTCCGCATTTCTGATCACCTGACCTTGCTCTCAAGGTCATCTGATCCTTTCCTGGTCATCTGACTTCTCCAGACCACCTGACATGGCCAGAGTCACCTGATGGTCATTACCAATCCATTCTCTGGCAATGTCCGAGTTTTTATCTTTTTATTCCCACAGTATTTTTTCAGTGGCTTCTGTGTATTATATAGTTGATTCCCATGCTTCCGGGGCCCCAGAAGCGTCCACAGCCTGGCATAGGGATTCCTCAGACTTATTCTCTTTGGATATCCCTCTGCCAGGTAAGTAGATAGCTCCTGTACACTGTAGCCACTTGCTAATACATCTTTGGATATCCCTCTGCCAGCTGTGTGACTTCCACAGCTCTCTGAGGTTGCCCTTACAATAACTAGCCATGATGTGATTTTTGAAGAGGGTTCTGGTCATCGGACAGCCACGGTTCTTGCTGAGGATGAATTAGAGAGTGCCATACCCATCACTCCAAACCCTGCGGCAAGCCCGATCCCACCAGCTAAGCAGCAGGTTGCCCCTCATATCCGGCCCACTGACAGCCCACTACACCCCACGCACGATGGAGGACCTGGGGTTGACCCCACCCAGCAGACAACATCTGACAACCTTCCTATTGCTCTATGGCGCTCTGCTCGCACCCTGCGGCCCACACGTGCCATTCTAGATGCCCAGGAAACATTGCAAACTCAGTCCACTGCACACACTGCAGGGGAGTCATGGGCTGGGAAAGACGGAGTCCCAGAGGTATTGTCAACCACTGCATTTGCCTTCATCGCATCGACAGAGGGGGATGACGAGAGGATGGCACCGAGAAGTTACTGGGAGGCAATGAAGAGACTGGACCTTTGGATCCCGGCCATGGAGACTGAGTTGGACATTATGAGGGAGAAGGACATGTGGGATGTTGTGAGGATTGAGGATGTACTGACAGGGAAGAAGGTGGTGGATTGCATGTGGGTCTATGCGAATAAGTTCAATGCTGAAGGGGAGATTGTGAAAAGAAAAGCTCGTTTGGTTGCAAAGGGATACACGCAAATCAGAGGGGAGGACTTTGACGAGACGTACACATCGGTAGTCCGGTTGGAGTCAATGAGGATGACGGTTGCACTTGTGGCCTCCAAGGGAATGCACCTATGGCAAATTGACTTCGTTTCTGCTTATCTGAACAGTAAATTGGAGCACACCATCTACATGAGGCCCCCGCCAGGTTTTCGTGGGGGGGGAGGGAAAAGTACTGCACCTCAAGAAAACCCTTTACGGGCTCATGCAGGGTGGCCATAACTGGTGGTACAATCTCGATCAGGCGTACAGCGAACTAGGATACCTTGCTTCCCAAGCCAATAGTTGTGTTTGATACAAACGACACAGCAATGAACATACAATTACAGCCAACTACAACGACAATGTGCTGGGAGCATCAACCACCAAGGAAGGGTCGCAATTGGCAAAGAAGGAACTAGGAGCTAAGTTTGAGACAAAGGATATGGGAGAACTTAAATATATTCTAGATGTGCACTTCGACCGAAACCAAGCCACAGGAGACATTCATTTATCGCAACGATCATACTTGGAACGAATGCTGGAACGATTCGGTTTTAGGTCCTCAAACCCTTGATACACACCCTTACCCACGGGACTAATTCTTACTGAGTCTCATTCTCCCCAGACTGATGAAGATAAACAGTACATGAAGGATAAACCGTATCGAGAAGCTCTGGGTTCACTGATGTGGGCACAGGCCGCAACGCGACCAGATTTGTCTTACACGGTTGGACTTCTTGCAAGATTCCAGAGTAACCCCGGACCTGCTCACTGGAAGGTCTTAGGCCATGTGATGCAGTATGTGAACGGGACCCTGGATTATCGCATCACATATTGGCATGGGGCTGACATCAAGCCTATTGAATATGTTGACGCCAACTATGGTGGTGACCTAGACACCCGCCGTTCGACTGGTGGTTACATGTTCACAATGGCTGGGGGAGCTGTTTTGTGGAGTTCCAAGAGGCAGCCTATCATTGCTCTGTCAACTACCGAGGCCAAGTATATGGCTCTTACCCATGGGGCTCAGCAGGCGATGTGGATGCAGAACTGGTTACTCGAGGTTGACCTTCCTCAAACCTTACCCGCCATACTTCGTGTTGACAACTCCCCAGCCCTGTTCCTGGCTCAATACACTAAAGGACATGCCTGCGCCAAGCATATCGACATCCGCCACCATTACATTTGGGAATGTGTCAAAGTGGGAGACATTGACGTCATCCATATCCCATCTACCAAAAACCCTGCCGACTTGTTTACTAAACCTCTTGCTTGCATGACTCATGAGTACATGGTCCAACTGTTAGGACTTAACCCAAAACTGTGAGTCTGGGGGAGTGTAGAGATAGACTCTCAGCTTCTCTGTTGTGGCAGTGATGTCAGGTACCTCCCGGTTATTCAAGTTCAGTTTTACTCTTTGTCATTCTCTTTTACCTTATTCCCTTTATTGTACAATTGTTGACGATCGTAGCTATACAGTTCTTCTCAGCCACCGCCGGATTGGTGGCATTTGGTTGTGTCTGAATATGGCAATCCCTCAGTTCTTTTCTAAAGACTGAGGGTACGTGTTTTCCATAGATACTTAGTTTTCACCCGCTTACCTATAACCTATAGAGGATCTCTTATGTTTTGTACTACAGGTTAATAAAAGAGTTCTTTTCTAAAGACTGAGGAGGATCTCTTACGTTTTGTACTACAAGCTCAAGCAATGTCTCTCTCCCTCAAATTCTCTTCTGATATCCCATCTCGCTTTTTGCAGGCAGTAGCTTCCTATGAGGTTACTTTCCAACAGAGCAGCTCCATCGAACTGATGCCACCAGGGATTGTTGCTGTCGTGGATGTGACTGAATTGTTGCATGATGACTCCTTTCGAAATGGCAAATTTATCTATAGAGGCAGATTGTTGTTGCCCAACGAACCTTCTCCTTGTGAAGTTGTTGTCAAGATACTATTCAGTCAGAACTGAACACATTATTCTGAGAAACTCGAGGGCTATGTCCAAGAAGCGAAAATTTATCAGGACCGCTTCTGTTGCAACAAGTCTCTGTATGGCAATGGAGTCCCAAAAATCTATGGATTCTATGAGACCAAGCTTTGTTGGAAAACAATGAAGCATGACGTATCTGTTGATGGGACTTGTATGATACATCAATTTCATGGCTCCAGCAGAAACCTGCCATGGTTAACAGGTTCAGGCGTCTCCGAATTTAGGTGAGCGCCCTATTTGATCAATTAATTGAATTCCTCGGTCAACTGTTTCTTTCAAGTTTGCAGATTTTCAAGTTGCTTCTTGAAATTCACAAGGGCGGCATTAGGCATAATTGTTTACGCGGCATCGTTCAAAACATAACATGTCTCGATGGTAGACCATTCATTACGAATTTCTCTCAAGCAGAAAAACATGATTGCCCAGACAAAGAATTTGAGCTTCCTACTGTAGATGTCTATACTTTAAAGTGTGGGGAATTAATCGAGTTTTACAAACTATGGTGATACCATGTGGCACCTGGTAAGTCTTATTTGATGTTTTTGTTGAGAGAACCAATTGACATATAAAAGTCACTTTTCACTGGTATGGGTATGACGTTGATGCGCTGACTTGCCGCCTAGCTGCCATGCAGGAAACAACCAACAAGACCAACTAGATAGGGATAGCTAGCAAGTAGTAGCGTTACGTGTGTGTGAGAGGAGTCAAGCAAAGTCCCAGAAACCCGGTAAGGAGTTGAGAGGTCGGAGTCGGTAAGGAAGAGGGAGAGAGCGGTAAGAGATAATGGTGAGACCGCTAGTGTTGCTACCAAATCGCAGCGGGTGGAGAGATCTGCAAAGACCCAGAAGGTCATTAAGGAATTTAGGAAGAGTTAACGGAAATATACGAGTCGCTAGCCGTAAGCGCTAGCGTTAACGAAGGCGAACCAAGGGCACCCGTATGGTGCTTAACAAAGGCGAAGCGAGAGCACCTGTATGGCGCTTGATGAAGATGACAAGTGCTAAGTTTAACGATACCGTTAAGCTTAGCGCGGAGACTGAAGGAGACTGGACTGGGTAAACCCAAATCAGCCGTTAAGGAAGCGAGAGCGTGAACGAGATCTTAAGTTGTAGTCTGAAATGGGGACTAGACTCTGGTACGATTCAATGATGATTAGCTACTGACAGGGGCAGTATTTATAGGTATGTAAGGCGATAAAAGGGGAAACCGGTAAGAGATAGTAAGTGTAGTGGTTGCATGTGATAATGCATGCCGGGGGCCGCTATTGAATAGGAAAATTGTAAGTAATATGATGAAAATTGTAAGTAGATCGAGAAAGAAAAATAGTAAGTGAAAATAATTTTACGATCGATCATTGGCTGCCAGTCGGAGGCCGTAGAGAAGGGGCTGGATTGTCGAAGGTTGGCTGGGTCATTAAGGGAAAAGTCAGTAATGGTTGGGGTCGTTAGCGGTCAGTCGGTAGCAGTCACATGCTGAGGTCATGTGCTTGGTTCGACTTGTCGGTGTTGGGCAGCCAGCGCTGACTGGGTCGTATCATCTCCCCTTGACTGAAAAACAGACTGTCCCCAGTCAAAGGAAAATCCTCGAAGTCCCGTGATCGTTAAGCGTGGTCCGTGAAAGGGGGGTCTTGGTCCGTGCGCCATACCGTAAAACCATAAATAAATTCCAGCAACCTTTTGGACTTTGTCATTTCAGCACCTCTGGACATGTCAACACCCGCATTCTTTGGATACACCGCTTCTTTCGCATGCCTGGCGGCGGCGCAGGACTTCTTGGAAAAAGCGCCGAAGGTCCTATCAATGGGGCGCACGCTGCTCGCGACCAACCCTCAGGCGGCAGCTACGTCAATTTTGTCGATGTACCTGCACTGGTTTGAGTTGGCGGGCGGCAGCGGGATCACATGGGTGGAGCAAGAGGCGGTAGGGGAGGAGTGTCGGGCGTTATACGCCCAATACAAAGACGAGGCCTGGATGAGGCCGTATGACAGACATTTTGTGAGTTTCTTGTCTTCTAACGTCTCATACGGTATGCTAACGGTCGCGCTAAGGGGTCAATACCGGAGGGAGCGATGGAGGTCGAGGAGGTGGTGGCGGAGCCAATGACGGTAAGCGCTAATGGTGCCGCTATTGACTTAGCGGCATCATTAAGGTGCCTTTTAGTTATTCTTGGAACTGTCTTTTGACAAGCAGTTCTTTTTCCAGCACCTGCCGAAGGATCCGATGGCATCAGCCGTTGGGAGGATGAGGGAGGACCGTGGCAAGGGGTCGAGTCGGCAGGGTGGAGCTGCCGGTAGCACTGGAGCGGAGTCGCCAGTGTTACCGCAGACTCCAAAGACTCCCAAGCTGGCAACAGAGGCAAGGGCAAGGACGAGAACAATGACGGTGCCGAGGGTAAGTTTTTTCGTCTTTTGTAACCGCAACCGTTAAGATATTAACAATGACCGGTAGCAAAAAACGCTGAAGGGCAAGGAGCAGGCCACCGGGGACGAGGATAACAATAAACGCTCAGTAGATCATCATGGCGCTTGTGCAACGTCGCTTAACGGCTGCGTCTTAATGAAAGGCGAATGGGGAATGGTGGTGACAAGTTAGGAAGATAAAAATAGAGGGCTTAACGGTTGTGCACGTATGTTGGCAAGCGTATGTAGAAAGAAAGTCTATGATGAATAGAAACAAAGTAAGTAAAGATGAAACTGGAAACAAAACAATAGAAATAAAGGCTTATCAAAAGCCGCTAAAGTTTTTGGGATTTTAACGGTGAGTGGGGTGTATGGTTGCAATGGTGTTTTCTAGTCTTCCTTGGCAGCATTGTCCAACAATTCGTCAGGATTAAAGGAGTCTTCGTCATTGAGTAGGTCGGTTTCTTCTAGCATTCTTAAACGGTCGGTATCAATGTCGAAGGTGTCGGTAGGGAGAGGGATGTGTTTGTGGGCAAAATAGGGGACTAGGCAAAAGGCGGCTACTGGTCGGTGGAGTACGGATCCATCTAGTTTGCAGAGAACGTAAGCGCCTCCACAGTTACGTGAGATCACTACTAGCGGTCCTAAGTATCAAGGTCGCATCTTCTTGTTATGGGTGACTTTGATGCGCATATTCCTCATCAATACTAGGTCTCCTTGCTTGAAGTCGTAGTCTCAAATGGTAGCGGCGTGCTCTTGTTCGAAACGGAGAGCTGCTAGCCAGCGGGCGGTAAGGACTGTATCATGTAAACGGTCGAGATTGGCTTGTCGTCGCTGGAGGTCGATAGCGCGTCAAGCGATGAGGTCGGTACTCGTTAACAATGAGTCGGGAGGTGGCTGGAGGTAGGTCGCTTCTATGATGTTGGCAGGGAATAGGGGATGAGTACCGGTAGCGGCATAGTAAGGGGAGCAACCCATGGGCGGCGGACGGTAATGCGTTCTGACCAGAAGACGGAGTAAGCAGCTAAGCTCCACTTGGACTGGTCTTTGTTAACAGCTTTGAAGAGAGCTTGTCTAATGTCAAAGTGGGGTCGTTTGGCAATACCGTTAGCACATTTGTTGTAGCCGGATATGCGAATGTGGTTGATGTGGTACTTCTTGGCAAGGTAAGCGACGGCTTTAATGATGGGGGGACCATTATCAGTAACAATCTTGTTAAGGGTGCCCCAGTGGCAGATGATGTCTTTGAAGAGCCACTTAGCGATAGCGTCGGTATTTTCGCGAGTGAGCATGCGGAATTTGGGATAGTGAATTAACAAACAGCGTCCTTGGATAACATATTTGAACTTGTTCGAAGGTGGCATGAACATGGTGTCGATATAGATTTTGCTAAAGAGAGCGGCAGGGATAGCAACGGTAGGTGGTATGAGGACTTTGGTCGTTTGGTGGACTTGGCAAATGTGGCATGAGCGGATGTACCAAATGATATCGGCCGCTACCTGTGGCCACCAAAAGCGCTCCAGCAGGGCGGCTCTTGTAGCAAACAGACCGCGATGTCCAAGGTCGTCGTGCATAGCGCGCAGGATGCGAAGTCGTGAGTCGGCCGGTATGAAGAGCTTGTGCTCACTGTTACGATTGTGTTGCCAAAGCTTGCCGTTAGCGAGGAAGAAGCCGCTAGCGTAGCGAAGGAAGGTAGTGAGGGCTTTGTCGTTAAGGCCTGGCGGTCGCTTGAAGTTGGTAAGCCACTGCTTGACAAGTTGAACTCTTTTGTCGCCAGCAAGAGCTTTCGGGGAGCAAAGGACGTTGTCATAGGAAAGGGGGTCGGTAACAGGTGGAGTCGAGACTTCGGTAAGAGGAACGGTGTCGTTAACGAATGTCGTTAAAGTTGGATGGTAATGGGCGAGTGGGGGTAAACAAGGGACGGTAGAGGCGGAACGGGCGAGGGCAGTTGGTAACTGAACATGGTGCATGAATCCGTGCATACGATCGACCCAATCTTCGAAGATGTTGTTGTCGGTATCGTCTGGGGGAGGGTCAGTAGGCTGTAACAGTTGTTGCAAAAGTCTGTCAGGTCCATGGAAGGTCCCTTTAACGTGTACGAGCTCGAAGTGGAACATCAGGATAGCCATGATCCAGCAGTTCATACTAGCTGAAGGCTGAATGTCAGGGTTCTGTAGCATACCTTTGATGTAACGGGCGTCAACTTCAACAATAAGGTTCCTAATGCCTAGGAGGTACATGCATAGCACCTGCAAGGCTTGGTACAAACCGTAAAGCTCGAGCTTGGGTTGACTGAAGCGAGCTTCGCATTTGTTAAGGGTGATGGAACCGAAACGGTTATAGCGACATTACTTCTGATTGTCGGTAGAGCACTGGCAAAGGTAGAAACCGACCGCTATGTAGGAAGTGTCGACTGCTAGGATAACAGGATCGTCGGATTTGTAGTCGATAGGAACGAGGGGTTTAGCGTCGTGCAAGCCCTTGATGAGGTCTTTCTGGGCATTAAGCTGATTCGGCCCAAATTCGAAGGGAACTCCAGTTCGGGTGAGCTTTGTTAGGTGATGAGCGCAATGGGCAAAGTTCTTAATGAACATCCGGAGGACTCCAATGGTACCTAGGAAGGCACGGACTTCAGTTAACGACTGGCAAGGGCCCCAGCAGTCCAATAGCGCTAAACGGTTTTCGTCAGGAACTCAGTGCAAACGTGGCCCAGGATCTTGAAGGTAGGCACGCAAAGGACGGGCTTATGACCAGAGAAAGTACCACCGCAGTACTTCATCCGCTGAAGGACATGGTTCAGGAGCTCAAAGAACTCCCAAAGCGCTAAACGAATGTTGGGATTGTCGGGATGCTTAGTGGGTGTGTGTCATGACCCCGCCATCTCCAGACCTCCATACGCTGCCCCGGCCCCGACACACACCTCCCCAGCACCCCTTGCGCACCTCCGGGACCGCCAACAACCTCCCAACGCTGCACCGGCAACACCCGCGGCCATCTCCGAACAGATCCCCGGCCATCACCGAACCCCGGCATCTCGGCCGACACGTCACCCCAAGGCTTCCCTGTCACCAGACACACCCGGACGCCTGGCATCCCAGCCATCACATAACGTTCCGCAACATTCCTCCCGCAAACCGTCGGCACGTCACAATGCCACCTGCTTCTGTGGCACCGAGGGGCGCCACCATCGCGCAGCATGACCGCCGACCCACCCGACACAAGCCCGCCGTAACCCGCGCCAGCACGCCCCAACCACTATCACGATCCCGGGGCTGGGAGCCAGTCCGGGGACTTAGCCGGAGGAATCAGATGTCCCGGTCCCGGCTAGAATCCTACCCGGGACTTAATGGAAGGGTAGTACATAAACCATAGGATAGCATACAAGCCAGGTTAGTCTTGATATTAACCGTAGTTCTCCGTATTTCCGTGTCTCTGTCTCTGTCTCTGTCTCTATCTCAATCTCAATCTATTCTCTTGCCTCTCTCTCTCTCCGGTCTCATCTCTCGTCTCTCGTCTCCGCGCCTCGTTCCGTTCCGTGACTCGTTTCTCCTTCCGTTTCTCTCTCCGTTTCTTACCTGCCTCCCCTGCTTCCGTACTCCCTTACCCGGAGCACTTTCTACTTTGCGCGCGGCACTATTCGTACCCCGGAGCGTCCAGACTTCCCCCGGACCACTCGTAGCTGTACCCGGAGCTTCTGCGAAGCCCCGGACCCGTACATAGCCTCCCGAGCTCGCCTAGTAAGGACTCGCCAGTGTAGCTGAGCCCCCATTGTCAGCGGGACCTGACATAATATCAAGACTCTACCTTACCCCATACTCGATGGCTACGTACACCTACGCCTACAC